>JAXCGZ010011599.1:85000-92268 GCA_037179515.1 Halocaridina rubra | reverse complement strand
TTCTTGATGATTAACTTTAGTACCAGATTATGGATTTTACTGTGAGGCTTAAAAATAGGAATTCAATTATTAACAGATGTAAATATAGTCAGCTAAATTATTATTAAAAAACTATTATAGAAGCAGGCAGTGGCCTATACTTGGTGAAAGATCCATTGGTCAAATGTCCGCTCGGCCATATGCCCATCAATCAAGGGTTGACAGTACTTAGTGTGACAGTACTTAATTATACTACAAGATGAAACGTACTGATTGTCACTTTAATTTTTTCATTCTTCCTTTCTCATGAAGTCAAGATGTGTAAACTTTTACTGAAACTTATGCAAATTGAGTATGCCAATTTTCCTTTTCATTTTTTGCAGAGTGCACTTTTACATTCAGCTGTAAGGATATGCCACACATTATCGTTAATCTTATATTCCATTCTTGGGTTTACTGTCTTTCCATTCTCCTTCCCCCCACTTCCCCACAAATATAACATGTCTGTTGATATGTGGTTCCACATGTTAAAGTACTATATCATATAAAAAAAAATATGAAATTTGAATCTTTTACATTATTTTCTACCATATTTTATTGTTTTACAGTCCTTTCCCCTCAAGGACTTCCTGGAGAATTGAGACCTGATAAATGTTTAGGTCTTAATTCTTAGGTTAGGTAAGGTTACAGTAGGTTACCTTAGCTCAGCCTATCTTTTTTTATTAAAGTATTTATATATTTTAATGTCTTGTGTAAAGTCAGGTCCATTCTTCATGAGTTCCTTCATTCAATATGTATTTTTTTCTTTATTTTCATGAAGAGTCCTGCTGAACATCCAGAGAATCTATGTTTAGAAAAAAAAGAAATCCCTTGCTTGTTCTCTTTAGAGCATGTGAGCATGAATTTCACTGCTAACAGCATGTATTTTATGGAATTTTTTTTTTTTTCATTTTGTAAACTGAACCTGATTAAGCAAATTTCTATTTCATATGTTATATTTTTATAGCATTTTATTTTTCATATTGTTGCATCTTGTTCAAAGGATTGGAGAATAGTTTATGTAGTTAGTGAGTGAGTGAAGTAAAAAGAAGCTGTAATAATTCTGTAGTTTATTTTTACATACTTAGGAAATAGACATCAAACTTGAGGTTGCAAGCTGACTAGGTTCCTTGTAGGCACACCAGATAGTAATAAACACCTAACGTAATAGTGGCAATGGGACAACTATTTCATAGAGAAGTTTATTAAATCAATTATCTTTTATGAAGAAGATAATGATCTTGCTTATTCATTTTAGGGCAATGTTAAATTCAGTATATTCACTTCAGAATTTATGTGTATATTTGCATCTGTACATCCTGGTCATTCAGATCTTAACTGTAATTATTTGTTAGTTTCTCGTGAATGAGCCAATGTTCAGTACAAATTTTCAGATTTGAGAACTACACTGGGTACTCTTAGAATTCGTCACAGATTCGAGATGTATATATGGTACTGCACAAGTGTGAATAGCGCACTGTTTTAACACGATGTTCTATGGAGTAAATATTGTATTGAAGGTATGCACTAATGTAGGTTACTCTCCAATCCTTTCACTCCCTAATTCTTAACCACCCCCACCACCCTTCCTTCAGACTCCTGCAAAGAAGAAGACCACTAAGAAGAAGCGTGCATGGCCATGGGCACTTCTTGGGTTGCGAGGCGGAGGTCGAGGGCAGCCTCAAGCCACACAGGTAGGAGGCTCTGCTCGAGGACCCTCGAGAGTCTCATCCAGAGCCTCCTCCCGCGCCTCCTCTCGCAGTTCCCACCGCCCACACAGACCCAGCGTCCGGGCCTCCAAGATTCATCGTGAAGTGAGTCCCTTCACCCTTCCTGCCCTTTCCACATTGCAAGTGCTCACACCCTAGTCATAATTGTGGCTGCTTTATCACTGTCATCTTAAGTTTAATGTGTAAAGCATGGGTCATTGAATTCCAGTAGAAATAAAGCCTTAGGTATATCTAAGGAAATTAGTCATTGGTAAACGGCTTTGCGCATCGTAACTTAGATGAATACTAATTTTGCAAACTTTGAAATTGCTTGTAAATTCTTGTGCTTTAAAAAAAAAAAATCTCTCTTGCTGCTGATAGCGTTCACTTCATATTTTGATCCACAGGACACTTTAGCTGCTTACCATATCGGCAATGCAGTAGTTATTATACCATAAAGTGGTGCTGGATACACTTACAAATCACCCTCACACAATATTAACACCATTCCTTTCAGCACGCTTGTTGAAGCTAATAGCAGTAGAATGAGTTTTAAAGGATATTGTGTATTTAGCCTCTGTTATGATAGTTTACATTACACTAAAAAATACATTTTTGTTTACAGGGCCAACCAATGTGGTTCAGTAGAGAACGGGAAGAGGTTGATGAAGGGTCACCACCTCGAACACAGCAATGGGAAAGTTCAACATTAAATCGCGCAGAACTTCGAGCCCGTAAGGATACTCGTCATAGAGACAACAGAGGGTATGCAACAACGCAAAGACCTGCAACTAGCAAGTATTCTGCAGAATCGTCAGCTTCTTCAGGGGCTCCGCCTCCACAAAGAGTATCTCGCACAACTAGTTTTAAGCAGCGATACTTTGGAGACACTGATATCGAGAGCAACCGAGGTGGAGTGAGTGCAGTTGCAGACTATCGTAGTTTGCCAAACCGTGCTTCCAGATCAGCGCATCGAAATGTTGGCAGAGGAAGAAGAACAGCTAGTGGTCCAAGAGGCATGTCACCACCTGTAGTGGGATCTGCTGGCAGTTCTCTCCAAAGCAGTGAGAGTGAGGTGGATAGTCAAGGTGGATCCCACGCATCACGTGCCTCAAAGGCCTCTCATGTATCTACTGGTTCTAATAGGTCTGTTTATCTTCATGCTACTGCCGTTGCTGATATCCCTGTTCGGAGAGGAACGGATGAGGCACCTAGTGAGCGTGGTATCAATCGCCAGACAAAGAAAGTATCGCGGTCATTTTCAATGCTCGCTCCTTGGAAACCTCGCCATTATCGTGAAAGATATGAAATGGATTATGAGAATCACGAGGCTCATGATGGTAGAGGAGAAGCTAATGGTAAAGGTGCTTTACCTCCAAGGCCTCCAAGACGCCCAGTAAATGAGAGTAATGACAAAAAAGTAAATCGATCACAAAGCATGTATAAGGATTCTCGCCTCGCTGGGTGGTTGAGACGCCGCAGAAATAAAGAAGCTAAAGGCATATGACATCTGAGCTCAGCGGAATCCGAAGTATGAGACATCAGTCAAAGTCCGAGAATTATATTCAAATGCCTTCCATTGTAACAGCATCACAGTGATGCAAAACTGAGAACCTGTAATTATGGAGTGATTCCGCATGATCTGAAAGAGCTGTAGGTACCTTCTGACTCTAATTGCTTCTTCTCTCTACAAGGCTATTACTGAGTCTAATGCGTATGTAATCTTGTATTTCTTTTTAAGTAATTTCTTTATCTTAATTTAGTCTGCATATTGCTTTAATCTACTAATCACCAAATGAAATCATCGTTACTCACATTGTAAATATCGTCTTCATGCTTAATATAAGTGCTATCCTGTCATGTAATGCAGCAGATTACATCTCAGGATTTCTCCAAGAGGATTTTGCATTTGTAAGAGATCATGAGTTTTAGTATTTTAGTCCTTTCCCAATTGACCCTTATCATGGTCTTCTTCTTCTAAAGTACAGACTAGCAACACAGGTTCCTGTACTTTGGGAATGTCGTGGAGTTTGCTGAAAAAAGGTGATTAGTTTTTTGTCTGAAGTGCACCACAAGTAGTGCATGTACCGGTGTCATTTGTGTGATATGTATATGAGAATTGTCATCTTTTATTTCAACGTCTATTACAGTTCTGATGCTATTGTATCCTAGTCTTCTGCCTTAAACACTGAAATGACATACTTATTGTGACCAAGGCACTGTGGGTAATACGCAAGCCATATGACTTAGACTTCTCATTTAATGATTAAAGAAAGTGTCATACAATGTCTGGCTTTCAAACTGAGATGAAAAATGGAATCAGCATCACAGTCATGCACTGTATGATACTCTTTGAGTGTTCATAAAGACAGACGAAGTGAAATGAAACCACAGCTTGGAAATGAGTCAGAAACGATATTCAAGTGACCCTGACAAGACAATAAAGGCGACTCATGAAAAAACAGAAAACCTCAATGGTTTGGATAAATCTACCAGTACTATTTCTTGGTTACTGTGAAATTATGAAATAATTTGTTCTCGTCTGGTCCAATGTTTTTATACTGAATTAATTATATAGGTTCCATGCAAATAATTCGACAAATAAAAGTGCTAAGACTTTTTGAGGCTGTTCTGGTTATATATGTTTTGCATGAAAAGGAAAATGCTTAATAGCAATTATGGGTTCTATATGAAATTTCCCAATACACTGAGAAATGTAACACTAAAGACTAGAGACATACTGAGTGAAAAGAGTGTCAGATAGTCACACCAACTCGTCATCACTGTCAAGCCAAGTTCACTCCATGACCCAATGGCAGGTTTAATATATATCCATAAGTAATAGAGTGATATTATAGCTTATTCCTTGTATGATATTGGGGAAAGTAGCTTTATTCTAAGGGATGTAAAGTGTTTTGCTTTAGCCATAACTAGAGTTGCATGGCTCAATTTACCCATTAAGATAACGATATTCTATACAAATATAGCACGTGTCTATAATTGTTACTAAATATTTCATTTGCCAGTTATTCCCTCATCAAATAGGCACTAGTTTTATTAATCTAATGTTTGTTGCCATAACTGTTAGGGGGATGTCAGTGGTGGTAAATTGAGTATTGAAATTATTGTAAATGCTTTATATATGACTATAATCCAATATCTGTGTGACCCCAGATGAGTATAGCATTGATTATATATATATTTTTAACACAGTATAATGAGAGACAATTATGTTACGAATATCTCGATATAAGTATCGTTTTTATTTTAGTGACTTAAAGTCATTAAAATATTTAGGACTTTGTCATAAGTAATTAAAAAAGAATTCAGTTACACTTCAGTTACGCTTCAGTTACACTTCAGTTACACAACTTGACCAGAATTGATATTACGATTTGAGATTTTATCTCTATTTATGTCAGTTACCGTTAGATTCACCTAAATATAAAATTCCAGTTTAGTCGAGAATTTTGCACTAAAGATATAATCAAAATTTCTTGTTTATTTGTGATTTCAATCTTTCTATAACAAAGTATTAAATAAACGATGTTTTAAACAAGAATAATTCAAACTTAATGTGTGTTTGCATTGCAACAATAGCGTTGCTAGGACGTGATTAAGAAATCACATTAAAAAAATATCTGGTAAGGTCACTCCGATACACAAATATCACTCTTATTTTCAGATTATTTCTACGGCTCCGGGTTAGTTAAATATTACTAGAGTTAATGTCTCCAATTTCGTTTATTTTGCCAGCTTCTATAACTGAATAATTTGAGTTGTTTTATTTTTTTTTAATCCTTATCAACTTTTGTTTTATTATAATAAAAGATACGTCAGCTATTGTGTGCAGAATATATGTATATTGTATATGGAATATATATGTGTCTCCCCTATATATATAATTTCTTTTTTTGTCTAACTACAGCTTGACTATCGAGTCCAAAAGTCACTGTTGTCTCCTTAGCCAAAAGCGGAAATATACACTGTATATATACTGATAATAAATAACTTTAACATGAATTATATTTTTTTCTTTTCAATTCCATATGATATGGACTCCAGCTATCTCTCTCTTTCTCTTTTCTTTAAGAATATCTAAGCCATGTTTAGAACAAAAACAGAGAAATGCATTGTCTATGCACAATATAATTACCTCAACAACAAATAAAACCATTGAATTTTGTTTCAATATATGCTAAGTATGAAGTGTTGCTTTTTGTTTGTTTGTTTGTTTGTTTGTTTGTTTGTTTGTTTGTTTGTTTGTTTGTTTGTTTGTTTGTTTGTTTGTTTGTTTGTTTGTTTGTTTGTTTGTTTGTTTGTTGTTGTTGTTTGTTTGTTTGTTTGTTTGTTTGTTTGTTTGTTTGTTTGTTTGTTTGTTTGTTTGTTTGTTTGTTTGTTTGTTTGTTTGTTTGTTTGTTTGTTTGTTTGTTTGTTTGTTTGTTTGTTTGTTTGTTTGTTTGTTTGTTTGTTTGTTTGTTTGTTTGTTTGTTTGTTTGTTTGTTTGTTTGTTTGTTTGTTAGGTGTTTAAAGGATCATGTATGACTCAGAAGGTAAGAATCACAATTTGCAAGCATTATTCCAGTGAGTCACGTGGTCATAACTCATGCCACGTGGGAACCTCTTACGTTAAATGGCAGTTTTTCGATTTAACAGGAACAATACGTCAAGAATTGTATCTCATCTACGTGAATTTGACTCCCTATGGCTTAACCCTCGGCCACCGTGGCCCAGTGGTAACGCTCGCGACTTTGATTCATCAGGTCATGGGTTTGAAGTCCTCCACGGTCTAGGTTACATATGGCATTCACTCAGGGTAACGGTCGCACTTGCCAAAACCAATGTCCTTCTCAAGAAAGCTTCGTCCTAGTCCTTAACAGAAAAGAGAGTCAATGACTTAAAACCAATCACTTAGCTTATTCCTCTTGAGATTCAGCCTTGAGGATAAACATCGGTATGTCACCTTGAATCCCAAGCTTGAAAATATGTAAATAATTAAGAAATAAAAAAAAAAAACTTAACCAATTAATATTGCCAAATGGCATGCCCAATATAAATACAATTCATCAGTAAATTTTGTAAGTACAAGATGAATTTACGAACAGTCATTTACAGACAGTGAAGCAAAACAAGTCTTAAAGGCTTTTAAAAACCGACTTTTTTTTTTGTAGATTCTCCACCCACGGATGGGTGGAGCGGGTCATAGAGGACCCCTGGAAACCAACGGGTGAAGGAGTTGCTAAGCTACAGGGAAAGTACTGAGAAAGTGGATTTCTCTTCACTTGGAATCCTTTAACTCTTTGGCCCGATTTCTTAAACAGTGTAAACCTAGGATACCGTATTGTTAGTTAGCTAGACACACACGAATGGATTTCATAAACGTATCTGACGCGGTTCTGTGTATGGCTAGGATCCCGTATGGGATCCTAGCCATACACAGAATCGACGTCAGATGCGTTTATGAAATCTATTTGTGAGTGCTAGTTAACTAACAATATGGTATAATAGTTTTACACTGTTAAGAAATCGGGCCAAGTACGG
>JAXCGZ010011599.1:50000-80000 GCA_037179515.1 Halocaridina rubra | reverse complement strand
TATATATATATATATATATATATATATATATATATATATATATATATATATATATATATATATATATATATATATATATATATATATATATATATATATACATATTTATATATCTATCTATCTATCTATATATATATATATATATATATATATATATATATATATATATATATATATATATATATATATATATATATATATATATATATATATATATATATATACATATATGAGGGTCTTTTGGTCTAAAATAGGACTAGCCAGGACAACTGTTCTTTTTCTATGCCTCAAGTACATAAAAAATGCTGGCAGATTCGCTACATATTTAATTTTATCAATTCATTTGAGAAGTCACAACACTTCCTATCTCTGTTTATCTATGCTTTCTTTCACATTACTTTTATAACTTTTCATTATTTTGACTATTTTATCAACCTGTCTTTTCAGATGTTATAAATCTCTTACTTCTGCCTTGTCCTGAAACTAATATTTCTCCTAAATATTTTCTTGAGTGCCCGGGCCCGATGACGTTAATTTTCTTTGCCCGCCCAGATTTTAAACAAAATGAAAAATTATATAAGGTGGATTATGCCTATATAGCACACACAAGCACTTGGCTATAGAAAGTGAGTTCAAGGAATTTCTTGTTGCTCGCATAAATACTGGGTCAGAGAGCATTATAATAACTGTTGTATACAACCCACCAAGGAACCAAAATAGGCTTGAAGTTTATGAGGAAAGTCATATAGGTACTATTGAAGTCATAAACTCAGTTGTTAACATGGCACGGGAAAAAAAATGTAGGATTTTGATTATGGGAGACTTTAATCATAAAGAGATAGACTGGATAAATCTTGACCCACACAGTGGTGAGGACTCATTCGGGGCAAGATTCCTAGATTGCGTACAAGGGAATTTCCTACACCAACATGTAATGGAACCAACAAGGGCCAGGGGTGGGGATGAGCCATCACTACTTGATCTAGTGTTCACAGATAATGTGTTGGATATAGAAAAAATTGAGTATGAACCACCAATTGGAAAGAGTGACCACTGTGTGTTGTTGATGGAGTATATCATTGAAGATATTCTTCCTGAGAGTAGAGGCACTGAGGACATGAGGTGGAACTATCCGAAAGGAGATTACATCAAAATGAATGAGCTTTTTGCAGTTATTGACTGGAGAACCTTATTTTACAACAAATCTGTACAAGAAATGTATGACATCTTTTGTGAGAAATATGGGAAGATAGTAGATTGCTGCATACCTGTCACCAAAGTAGGTGTAATTCATGCCAGAGAGAAATGGTTCGATAATGGGTGTAAAAGAGCTAAGGAGTGGAGAGACAAATGCTGGAAAAGGCATAGGAGGAGAAAAAACATAAATGCCTGGCAAACCTACAAAAGAGCAAGAAATGACTACCTAAGTAAAAGGAGAGAGGCAGAGAGAGACTATGAGAGGGACATCACCAGGAAGGCTAAAGAAAATCCCAAGCTTTTCCACAGCTTTATCAGAGGAAAACTGAAGGTAAAAGAACAGGTTTTAAGGCTAAAGAGAGCGGATGGAAGCATCACTGAGACGGACGAAGAGATCTGCAAAGAATTGAACAAGGAGTTTCAATCAGTATTTACAGTAGAAAATACCCCACCCCCTCAGATTGCAGTGATAGAAGCTCAAGGGCCGGTATTAGAGAACGTCAACCTTACAGCCACAGAGGTATGCAAAGCGCTGATGGATTTAGATGTTCATAAAGCTACAGGTCCCGATGACATATCCCCTCATGTGCTTAAAAAATGCGCAAACACAATATCAGTGGCACTAAGTATCATATTTATGGAGTCACTGGAGTCGGGGGAGATTCCAAGATGCTGGAAACAAGCAAATGTGATACCTATTTTCAAAAAGGGAAGGAGGGATACGGCTCTGAACTATAGACCAGTTTCCTTGACCAGCATAGTTTGCAAAGTTATGGAGAAACTACTAAGGAAACATATCTCTCTTCACTTGGAATCCTTCAACTTTTTGTCAGTGAGGCAACATGGCTTCAGAGAAGGTAGATCAACAGTAACAAACTTATTAGAATTTTATGATGAGGTAAGCCAAATCTTACAGGAAAGAGAGGGCTGGGCAGATTGCATATTCCTAGACTTCCAGAAAGCGTTTGACACTGTTCCACATGGGAGACTTATTAGGAAGTTGCAATCAATGGCTAAAATAGGTGGAAATGTTTTGGAATGGATAAAAACTTACTTAGAAGGAAGGGAACAGAGGGTTAGAGTAAGACACTCAGTGTTTGAATGGAGAAGAGTTAGTAGTGGAGTTCCACAGGGTTCAGTTTTAGGGCCACTTTTGTTCCTTGTATATGTAAATGACCTACCAGAGTCTGCAAATTCATTCATGAATATGCTTGCAGATGAAGCAAAGATTGTGAAGAAAGTAAAAAACGAGAACAATGGTAGAGAACTTCAGGAGGATCTAAATAATCTGCATGAGTGGTCAGAAAAGTGGCTAATGAAATTCAATACTTCAAAATGTAAGGTAATGAGAATGGGTACAAGTGCAAGAAGGCCCAAGCTTGGCTACTCGGTGGCTGGAGTACAACTTCAAGAGACAGAAAATGAGAGTGATCTAGGAGTAAACATACTGGCAGATTTGTCTCCAGAAATGCATATAAATGGCATAGTAAGGGCAGCATATGCATTCTTATCAAATGTAAGGGTAGCCTTCAGGCACATGGACATGGAAATGTTCAGAAATATTTATGTAACCTATGTGAGGCCAAAATTGGAATATGCAGCCCCCTTTGGAAATCCGCACTTGAAAAAGCCCATAGCTAAGCTTGAAAAAAATCAAAGACATGCCACGAAACTAGTGCCAGAAATACGCAATCTCAGTTATGATGAGAGGCTTACCATCACTCGAAGCTAGAAGAGTGAGGGGGGATATGGTGACAGTCTTTAAATTCCTTCATGGTTATGACAGAGTGGATAGGGATCGATATTTTGATATGGCTGGCTCTAGAACTAGAAGTCATAGTTTGAAGCTTCGTAAGAAAACTTCTTCGCAGGATGTAAGGAAATACTTTTTCAGTGTAAGAGTAGTTGATAATTGGAATTCGCTAAGCGAGGAGGTAGTTAATGCTATCTCAATCCATAGTTTTAAGGACAGGTATGATAAGTATCACTAAGTATAAAATGGAACCGATGAGGAGACGGGAAGATACGAGCTTTGGGCTCTTTCCCGTAAACACAATTAGGTAATCACAATTAGGTAATCACACACACACATACACACACACAAGTCTAAAAGACCTTCAAGAATTCAAAGAAGTGTTCATTAGACGATACAGAACACAGGAAGAGATGGGAAAGATCAAAAACTTGTTGCAAGAGGCAAGAAGGTTAAATGAGGAAAGAAATGAAGAAGAGAAGAAAAATTTTCATTACAGAGTTCTTCCAGAAAAAGGGGAGATAAAGAAGATAATGACAGAAGATCAGGGGATGGGGCCTCACTAAGATTGTTATGCACAAATGCTGATGGATTAGCTGGTAAGGCAGTAGAATTAAAAGATAGGATTCACAACAGTAAGGCAGATATAGTAGCAATTACAGAGACTAAGTTGGGTGAGGACATAAACAGTGTCACAGTTTTTCCTAAGGGCTTCAGAATACTAAGGGTTGAAAGATCTGAGAGGACTGGTGGAGGGATAGCACTGCTCATAAGTGAAAGGATTCAAGTTGAAAAAATAAAACTTGGCTATAGAAAGTGAATTCAAGGAATTTCTTGTTGCTCGCATAAATACTGGGCCAGAGAGCATTATAATAACTGTTGTATGCAACCCACCATGGAACCAAAATAGGCTTGAAGTTTATGAGGAAAGTCATATAGGTACTATTGAAGTCATAAACTTAGTTCTTAACATGGCACGGGAAAATAATGTAGGATTTTGATTATGGGAGACTTAAATCATAAAGAGATAGATTGGATATATCTTGACCCACACAGTGGTGAGGACTCATTCGAGGCAAGATTCCTAGATTGCGTACAAGGGAAATGTTCAGAAATATTTATGTAACCTATGTGAGGCCGAAACTCGAATATGCAGCCCCCTTTTGGAATCCGCACTTGAAAAAGCACATAGCTAAGCTTGAAAAAGTTCAAAGACATGCCACGAAACTGGTGCCAGAAATACGCAATCTCAGTTATGATGAGAGGCTGAGGGAATTAGACTTACCATCACTCGAAGCTAGAAGAGTGAGGGGGGGATATGGTGACAGTCTTTAAATTCCTTCATGGCTATGATAGAGTGGATAGGGATCGATATTTTGATATGGCTGGCTCTAGAACTAGAGGTCATAATTTGAAACTTCGTAAGAAAACTTCTTTGCAGGATGTAAGAAAAACTTTTTCAGTGTGAGAGTAGTTGATAATTGGAATTCGCTAAGCGAGGAGGTAGTCAATGCTATCTCAATGCATAGTTTTAAGGACAGGTATGATAAGTATCACTAAGTATAAAATGTAACCGATGAGGAGACGGGAAGATACGAGCTTTGGGCTCTTTCCCGTAAACACAATTAGGTAATCACAATTAGGTAATCACACACACACATACACACACACAAGTCTAAAAGACCTTCAAGAATTCAAAGAAGTGTTCATTAGACGATACAGAACACAGGAAGAGATGGGAAAGATCAAAAACTTGTTGCAAGAGGCAAGAAGGTTAAATGAGGAAAGAAATGAAGAAGAGAAGAAAAATTTTCATTACAGAGTTCTTCCAGAAAAAGGGGAGATAAAGAAGATAATGACAGAAGATCAGGGGATGGGGCCTCATTAAGATTGTTATACACAAATGCTGATGGATTAGCTGGTAAGGCAGTAGAATTAAAAGATAGGATTCACAACAGTAAGGCAGATATAGTAGCAATTACAGAGACTAAGTTGGGTGAGGACATAAACAGTGTCACAGTTTTTCCTAAGGGCTTCAGAATACTAAGGGTTGAAAGATCTGAGAGGACTGGTGGAGGGATAGCACTGCTCATAAGTGAAAGGATTCAAGTTGAAAAAATAAACTTGGCTATAGAAAGTGAATTCAAGGGATTTCTTGTTGCTCGCATAAATACTGGGTCAGAGAGCATTATAATAACTGTTGTATGCAACCCACCATGGAACCAAAATAGGCTTGAAGTTTATGAGGAAAGTCATATAGGTACTATTAAAGTCATAAACTTAGTTCTTAACATGGCACGGGAAAATAATGTAGGATTTTGATTATGGGAGACTTAAATCATAAAGAGATAGATTGGATATATCTTGACCCACACAGTGGTGAGGACTCATTCGGGGCAAGATTCCTAGATTGCGTACAAGGGAAATGTTCAGAAATATTTATGTAACCTATGTGAGGCCGAAACTCGAATATGCAGCCCCCTTTTGGAATCTGCACTTGAAAAAGCACATAGCTAAGCTTGAAAAAGTTCAAAGACATGCCACGAAACTGGTGCCAGAAATACGGAATCTCAGTTATGATGAGAGGCTGAGGGAATTAGACTTACCATCACTCGAAGCTAGAAGAGTGAGGGGGGGATATGGTGACAGTCTTTAAATTCCTTCATGGCTATGATAGAGTGGATAGGGATCGATATTTTGATATGGCTGGCTCTAGAACTAGAGGTCATAATTTGAAACTTCGTAAGAAAACTTCTTTGCAGGATGTAAGAAAAACTTTTTCAGTGTGAGAGTAGTTGATAATTGGAATTGGCTAAGCGAGGAGGTAGTCAATGCTATCTCAATGCATAGTTTTAAGGACAGGTATGATAAGTATCACTAAGTATAAAATGTAACCGATCAGGAGACGGAAAGATACGAGCTTTGGGCTCTTTCCCGTAATCACAATTAGGTAATCACAAATAGGTAATCACACATATATATTGTTGAGCAAAAAAAGTCTAAAACACCTTCAAGAATTCAAAGAAGTGTTCATTAGACGATACAGAACACAAGAAGAGATGGGAAAGATCAAAAACTTGTTGTAAGAGGCAAGAAGGTTAAATGAGGAAAGAAATGAAGAAGAGAAGAAAAATTTTCATTTCAGAGTTCTTCCAGATAAAGGGGAGATAAAGAAGATAATGACAGAAGATCAGGGGATGGGGCCTCATTAAGATTGTTATACACAAATGCTGATGGATTAGCTGGTAAGGCAGTAGAGTTAAAAGATAGGATTCACAACAGTAAGGCAGATATAGTAGCAATTACAGAGACTAAGTTGAGTGAGGACATAAACAGTGTCACAGTTTTTCCTAAGGGCTTCAGAATATTAAGGGTTGAAAGATCTGAGAGGACTGGTGGAGGGATAGCACTGCTCATAAGTGAAAGGATTCAAGTTGAAGAAATAAACTTGGCTAGAGAAAGTGAGTTCAAGGAATTTCTTGTTGCTCGCATAAATACTGTGTCAGAGAGCATTATAATAACTGTTGTATATAACCCACCAAGGAACCAGAATAGGCTAGAAGTTGATGAGGAAAGTCATATAGGTACCGTTGACGTCATAAACTCAGTTGTTAACATGACACGGGAGAGAAAATGTAGGATTTTGATTATGGGAGATTTTACTCATAAAGAGATAGATTGCATAAATCTTGACCCACACAGTGGTGAGGACTCATTTGGGGCAAGATTCCTATATTACGTACAAGGGAATTTCCTACACCAACATGTAATGGAAACAATGATGGCCAGGGGTGGGGATGAGCCATCACTACTTGATCTAGTATTCACAGATAATGTGTTGGATATTGAAAATATTGAGTATGAACCACCAATTAGAAAGAGTGACCACTGTGTGTTGTTGATTTAGTATATCATTGAAGATATTCTGCCTGAGAGTAGAGGCACTGAGGACATGAGGTGGAACTATCCGAAAGGAGATTACATTAAAATGAATGGGCTTTTTGCAGTTATTGACTGGAGAACCTTATTTTACAACAAATCTGTACAAGAAATGTATGACATCTTTTGTGAGAAATATGGGATTATAGTAGATTCCTGCATACCTTTCACCAAAGTAGGTGTAATTCATGCCAGAGAGAAATGGTTCGATAATGAGTGTAAAAGAGCTAAGGAGTGGAGAGACAAACGTTGGAAAAGGTATAGGAGGAGAAAAAACATAAATGCCTGGCAAACCTATAAAAGAGCAAGAAATGACTACCTAAGTAAAAGAAGAGAGGCAGAGAGAGACTATGAGAGGGACATCACCAGGAAGGCTAAAGAAATTCCCAAGCTATTCCACAGCTTTATCAGAGGAAAACTGAAGGTAAAAGAACAGGTTTTAAGCCTTAAGAGAGAGGATGGAAGCATCACTGAGATGGATGAAGAGATCTGCAAAGAATTGAACAAGGAGTTTCAGTCAGTATTTACAGTGGAAAATACCCCACCCTCTCAGACTGCAGAGATAGAAGCTCAAGGGCCGGTATTAGAGAACATCAACCTTACAGCCACAGAGGTATGCAAAGCGCTGATGGAGTTAGATGTTCATAAAGCTACAGGTCCTGATGACATATCCCCTCATGTACTTAAAAAATGCGCAAACTCAATATCAGTGGCACTAAGTATCATATTTAAAAAGTCACTGGAGTCAGGGGAGATTCCAATATGCTGGAAACAAGCAAACGTGATATCTATCTTCAAAAAGGGAAGAAGGGATACGGTTCTGAACTATAGATCAGTTTCCTTGACCAGCATAGTTTGCAAAGTTATGGAGAAACTACTAAGGAAACATATCTCTCTTCACTTGGAATTCTTCAACGTTTTGTCAGTGAGACAACATGGCTTCAGAGAAGGTAGATCAACAGTAACAAACTCATTAGAATTTTATGATGAGGTAAGCCGAATCTTACAGGAAAGAGAGGGCTGGGCAGATTGCATATTCCTAGACTTTCAGAAAGCGTTTGACACTGTTCCACATGGGAGACTTATTAGGAAGCTGCAAGCAATGGCAAGAATTGGTGGAAATGTCTTGAAATGGATAAATACTTACTTAGAAGGAAGGGAACAGAGGGTTAGAGTAAGTGTCTGAATGGAGAAGAGTTAGTAGTGGAGTTCCACAGGGTTCAGTTTTAGGTCCACTTTTGTTCCTTGTATATGTAAATGACATACCAGAGTCTGTAAACTCATTCATGAATATGTTTGCAGATGATGCAAAGATTGTGTAGAAAGTAGGAAACGAGAACAATGGTAGAGAACTTCAGGAAGATCTAAATAGTCTGCACTAGTGGCCAGAAAAGTGGCTAATGACATGCAATGCTTCAAAATGTAAGGTAATGAGAATGAGTACAAGTGCAAGAAGGCCCAAGCTTGACTCCTCGGTGGCAGGTGAACAACTTCAAAAGACAGAGAATGAGAGAGATCTAGGAGTAAACATACTGGCAGATTTGTCTCCAGAAATGCTTATAAATGGCATAGTAAGGGCAGCATATGCTTTATTAGCAAATGTAATGGTAGCCTTCATGCACATAGACAAGGAAATGTTCAGAAATATTTATGTAACCTATGTGAGGCCAAAACTCGAATATGCAGCCCCCTTTTGGAATCCACACTTGAAAAAGCACGTAGTTAAGCCGGAAAAAATTCAAAGACATGCCACGAAACTGGTGCCAGAAATATGCAATCTCAGTTGTGATGAGAGGCATAGGGAATTAAACTTACCATCACTCTAAGCTTGAATATTGAGGGGGGATATGGTGACAGTCTTTAAATTCCTTCATGGTTATGACAGAGTGGATAGGGATCGATATTTTAATATGACTGGCACTAGAACTAGAGGTGATAGTTTGAAGCTTCATAAGAAAACCTCTCTCCTGGATGTAAGGCAATACTTTTTAGTGAAAAGGGGAGTTTACACGGTCAAACGGTTCGTCGAACGCGGATCGACAGACAAGTGTTTGGAGTGATGTTCGAACGTGTGGACGGGGTATTTGTTCAGTGTTCGACAACCAAATACACCGTTCACACGTTCGAACATCACTTCAAACACTTGTCTGTCGAACCGCGTTCGACGAACCGTTTGACCGTGTAAACCCCCCTTAAGAATAGTTGATGATTGGAAATGGGTCAGGGAGGGGGTATTTCATGCTAATTCTATATATAGTTTTAAGGATAAATATGATAAGTATCTCTGAGGCGTCAGGTCGAGGGTTCGCGCCAAGTCACGGTCTGAGGTTAGCAAAGGCATGCACTCAGCGTAAGGATTACATTTGCCAAAACAAGCCCTTCGCAAGAAAGCAACCGTCCTAGCCCTTGGTTGATAAGGGAGTCCGTGACGTAAAACCGGAAACTGATTGATTATAAAATTGGAACCGACCAGGAGACGGGTGATTTACGAGCATAGGGCTCTTTTACGTAAGCACAATAATGTAATTATATATATATATATATATATATATATATATATATATATATATATATATATATATATATATATATATATATATATATATATATATATATGTATATATATATATATATATATATATATATATATATATATATATATATAATATATATATATATATATATATATATAGATAGATAGATAGATAGATAGATAGATAGATAGATAGATAGATAGATAGATAGAGAAATAGATTGATAGATAGATAGATAGATAGATAAATAGATAGACAGATATTTATTTATTTATATATTTATGCATGTATGTGTGTGTGCTTTTATACTATAAGAATGTGGATATTTAAATTGAGAAAAGGAGAGAGCTAACACGATCAGTCTTATGTTTTCTGAGTACCCTAATTATTACTCTAACATAATCCGAGATCGACCAGCATTCTCTCTCTCTCTCTCTCTCTCTCTCTCTCTCTCTCTCTCTCTCTCTCTCTCTCTCTCTCTCTCTCTCTCTCTCTCTCTCTCTCCTCTCCTCTCTCTCTCTCTCTCTCTCTCTCTCTCTCTCTAACATATAGTACATGTATATTATATAAACTAAAAACCTTCAAGCCACTATTTAAGGGAATGAAATACATTTGTCGATAATTTTTTCGTTTTGCCAACAACAATTTTTATCTGACTTGTGTTGGAATATACAATCCTTATAAGGAACATAACAATCATTTGATTCATACGGGACCTTGACGGGATATACAGCAATATATTAATAAATTAATATTAAATTTGCCTTAAATTTTCTAAATAAATTAGTCAGGCAATTAATATTATCACCGCTATTCCATTTTCTGTTACACAACATACAGAAAATGGAGATGTAATAAAAATAAAATATTTGTTTTTCTATTGTTTGATTAATTCGTGCTTTATCAGTTGTACTTTATGTGAGAATTTCGTATTTGGAAAACTCGCACAATAATGCATTCTTCTTCTTCGTCTACATCTTTTCCCACTTTTATATGGGATCGATGTTTCTGGCCAGTTTTCTCAATATATAGCGGAGAGAAATAGCTTTTCTTAGCAATCCGCCTTACCTTACTCTATGCACAAATAAGTTACCCTGGTGACTCAGTTCCTACTCAGAAAAAATAAATGCCAAAAATCAATTCTGGCGAAAAGATTTGTTACCCCCATGGGACAAACTCCTCGTATACGCTCTAATCAACAGAATTATCGGAAGCAAATGCCAATACCACATGTTTGGATTACAGAGATGCCCATTTTTTATATATATATATATATATATATATATATATATATATATATATATATATATATATATATATATACAAGCCAATTTCCCCTAATAACGGTAGTGGCCGAGTCAAGGAAAAATATTCTGACTCTTTGGGAAAAGAATATACAGAGGAGGGGATTCCCAGTCCCCTAGCTCCTCCCGATTTAGTTGATCCTTACGACAAGCAGAGGAACACTTTTCTATAGTGAGAGAAAGATACCAGACTCGCATTTCTTACTTGTTTGATTGGTGCGAATAAAAGGGACAAAGTATATCCTCTCTTCTTGATGTATTCATACTGTGTGTGTGTGTGTGTGTGTGTGATTACCTAATTGTGATTACCTAATTGTGCTTACTGGAACGAGCCCCAAGCTCGTAACTTCCCGTCTCCTGATCGGCTCCATTTTATACTTAGTGATACTTATCATACCTGTCCTTAAAACTATGGATTGAGATAGCATTAACTACCTCCTCGCTTAGCGAATTCCAATTATCAACTACTCTTACACAGAAAAAGTACTTCCTTACATCCTGCAAAGAAGTTTTCTTACGAAGCTTCAAACTATGACCTCTAGTTTTAGAGCCAGCCATATCAAAATATCGATCCCTATCCACTCTATCATAACCATGAAGGAATTTAAAGACTGTCACCATATCCCCCCTCACTCTTCTAGCTTCGAGTGATGGTAAGTCTAATTCCCTCAGCCTCTCATCATAACTGAGATTGCGTATTTCTGGCACCAGTTTCGTGGCATGTCTTTGAACTTTTTCAAGCTTAGCTATGTGCTTTTTCAAGTACGGATTCCAAAAGGGGGCTGCATATTCGAGTTTTGGCCTCACATAGGTTACATAAATATTGCTGAACATTTCCTTGTCCATGTGCCTGAAGGCTACCCTTACATTTGATAAGAATGCATATGCTGCCCTTACTATACCATTTATATGTATTTCTGGAGACAAATCTGCCAGTATGTTTACTCCTAGATCTCTCTCATTTTCTGTCTCTTGAAGTTGTACTCCAGCCACCGAGTAGTCAAGCTTGGGCCTTCTTGCACTTGTACCCATTCTCATTACCTTACATTTTGAAGTATTGGATTTCATTAGCCACTTTTCTGACCACTCATGCAGATTATTTAGATCCTCCTGAATTTCTCTACGTGTGTGTGTGTGTGATTACCTAATTGTAATTACCTAATTGTGTTTACGGGAAAGAGCCCAAAGCTCGTATCTTCCCGTCTCCTGATCGGTTCCATTTTTAGACTTAGTGATACTTATCATACCTGTCCTTAAAACTATGGATTGAGATAGCATTAACTACCTCCTCGCTTAGCCAATTCCAATTATCAACTACTCTTACACTGAAAAAGTATTTCCTTACATCCTGCAAACAAGTTTTCTTACGAAGCTTCAAACTATGACCTCTAGTTCTAGAGCCAGCCATATCGAAATATCGATCCCTATCCACTCTATCATAACCATGAAGGAATTTAAAGACTGTCACCATATCCCCCCTTACTCTTCTAGCTTCGAGTGATGGCAAGTCTAATTCCCTCAGCCTCTCATCATAACCGAGATTGCGTATTTCTGGCACCAGTTTCGTGGAATGTCTTTGAACTCATGTCTTTGAACTTTTTCAAGCTTAGCTATGTGCTTTTTCAAGTGCGGATTCCAAAAGGGGGCTGCATATTCGAGTTTTGGCCTCACATAGGTTACATAAATATTTCTGAACATTTCCTTGTCCATGTGCCTGAAGGCTACCCTTACATTTGATAAGAATGCATATGCTGCCCTTACTACGCCATTTATATGTATTTCTGGAGACAAATCTGCCAATATGTTTACTCCTAGATCTCTCTCATTTTCTGTCTCTTGAAGTTGTACTCCAGCCACCGAGTAGTCAAGCTTGGGCCTTCTTGCACTTGTACCCATTCTCATTACCTTACATTTTGAAGTATTGAATTTCATTAGCCACTTTACTGACCACTCATGCAGATTATTTAGATCCTCCTGAAGTTCTCTACCATTGTTCTCGTTTTTTACTTTCTTCACAATCTTTGCATCATCTGCAAACATATTCATGAATGAATTTACAGACTCTGGTAGGTCATTTACATATACAAGGAACAAAAGTGGCCCTAAAACTGAACCCTGTGGAACTCCACTACTAACTCTTCTCCATTCAGACACTGAGTGTCTTACTCTAACCCTCTGTTCCCTTCCTTCTAAGTAAGTTTTTATCCATTCCAAGACATTTCCACCTATTCTAGCCATTGATTGCAGCTTCCTAATAAGTCTCCCATGTGGAACAGTGTCAAACGCTTTCTGGAAGTCTAGGAATATGCAATCTGCCCAGCCCTCTCTTTCCTGTAAGATTTGGCTTACCTCATCATAAAATTCTAATAAGTTTGTTACTGTTGATCTTCCTTCTCTGAAGCCATGTTGCCTCACTGACAAAAAGTTGAAGGATTCCAAGTGAAGAGAGATATGTTTCCTTAGTAGTTTCTCCATAAGTTTGCAAACTATGCTGGTCAAGGAAACTGGTCTATAGTTCAGAGCCGTATCCCTCCTTCCCTTTTTGAAGATAGGTATCACATTTGCTTGTTTCCAGCATCTTGGAATCTCCCCCGACTCCAGTGACTCCTTAAATATGATACTTAGTGCCTTTGATATTGTGTTTGCGCATTTTTTAAGCACATGAGGGGATATATCATCAGGACCTGTAGCTTTATGAACATCTAAATCCATCAGCGCTTTGCATACCTCTGTGGCTGTAAGGTTGATGTTCTCTAATACCGGCCCTTGAGCTTCTATCACTGCAATCTGAGGGGGTGGGGTATTTTCTACTGTAAATACTGACTGAAACTCCTTGTTCAATTCTTTGCAGATCTCTTCGTCCGTCTCAGTGATGCTTCCATCCGCTCTCTTTAGCCTTAAAACCTGTTCTTTTACCTTCAGTTTTCCTCTGATAAAGCTGTGGAAAAGCTTGGGATTTTCTTTAGCCTTCCTGGTGATGTCCCTCTCATAATCTCTCTCTGCCTCTCTCCTTTTACTTAGGTAGTCATTTCTTGCTCTTTTGTAGGTTTGCCAGGCATTTATGTTTTTTCTCCTCCTATACCTTTTCCAGCATTTGTCTCTCCACTCCTTAGCTCTTTTACACCCATTATCGAACCATTTCTCTCTGGCATGAATTACACCTACTTTGGTGACAGGTATGCAGCAATCTACTATCTTCCCATATTTCTCACAAAAGATGTCATACATTTCTTGTACAGATTTGTTGTAAAATAAGGTTCTCCAGTCAATAACTGCAAAAAGCTCATTCATTTTGATGTAATCTCCTTTCGGATAGTTCCTCCTCATGTCCTCAGTGCCTCTACTCTCAGGAA
Source organism: Halocaridina rubra (assembly GCA_037179515.1). NCBI lineage: Eukaryota > Metazoa > Arthropoda > Malacostraca > Decapoda > Atyidae > Halocaridina > Halocaridina rubra. Next base: position 65,920 of record JAXCGZ010011599.1, on the reverse strand, counting down.
GGATGTCTTCAATGATATACTCCATCAACAACACACAGTGGTCACTCTTTCCAATTGGTGGTTCATACTCAATATTTTCAATATCCAACACATTATCTGTGAACACCAGATCAAGTAGTGATGGCTCATCCCCACCCCTGGCTCTTGTTGGTTCCATTACATGTTGGTGTAGGAAATTCCCTTGTACGCAATCTAGGAATCTTGCCCCAAATGAGTCCTCACCACTGTGTGGGTCAAGATTTATCCAATCTATCTCTTTATGATTAAAGTCTCCCATAATCAAAATCCTACATTTTTTCTCCCGCGCCATGTTAGCAACTGAGTTTATGACTTCAATCGTACCTATATGACTTTCCTCATAAATTTCAAGCCTATTTTGGTTCCTTGGTGGGTTGTATACAACAGTTATTATAATGCTCTCTGACCCAGTATTTATGCGAGCAACAAGAAATTCCCTGAACTCACTTTCTATAGCCAAGTTTATTTCTTCAACTTGAATCCTCTCACTTATGAGCAGTGCTATCCCTCCACCAGTCCTCTCAGATCTTTCGACCCTTAGTATTCTGAAACCCTTAGGAAAAACTGTGACACTGTTTATGTCCTCACTCAACTTACTCTCTGTAATTGGTACTATATCTGCCTTACTGTTGTGAATCCTATCTTTTAATTCTATTGCCTTACCAGCTAATCCATCAGCATTTGTGTATAACAATCTTAATGAGGCCCCATCCCCTGATCTTCTGTCATTATCTTCTTTATCTCCCCTTTGTCTGGAAGTATTCTGTAACGAAAATTTTTCTTCTCTTCTTCATTTCTTTCATCATTTAACCTTCTTGCCTCTTGCAACAAGTTTTTTATCTTTCCCATCTCTTCCTGTGTTCTGTATCGTCTAATGAACACTTCTTTGCATTCTTGAAGGTCTTTTAGACTTTTTTTTCTCAACAATATTTCCTAACTAATTGTAATTATCTAATTGTGCTTACTGGAACGAGCCCCAAGCTCGTAACTTCCCGTCTCCTGATCGGTTCCATTTTATACTTAGTGATACTTATCATACCTGTCCTTAAAACTATGGATTAAGTTAGCATTAACTACCTCCTCACTTAGCGAATTCCAATTATAAACAACTCTTACACTAAAAAAGTACTTCCTTACATCCTGCAAAGAAGTTTTCTTACGAAGCTTTAAACTATGACCTCTAGTTCTAGTGCCAGCCATATCAAAATATCGATCCCTATCCACTCTATCATAATCTTGAAGGAATTTAAAGACTCTCACCATATCCCCCTCAATCTTCTAGCTTCGAGTGATGGTAAGTTTGATTCCCTCAGCCTCTCATCATAACTGAGATTGCGTATTTCTGGCACCAGTTTCTTGGCATGTCTTTGAACTTTTTCAAACTTAGCTACGTGCTTTTTCAAATGCGGATTCTAAAAGGGGGCTGCATATTTAAGTTTTGACCTCACATAGGTTACATAAATATTACTGAACATTTCCTTGTCCATGTGCCTGTCTTTAAAACTATGGAGAGGGAAGGTGGAAGCATTCCTGATGGAGATGAAGACATCTGTGAAAAAATGAAAAAGGAATTTCATTCAGATTTTACAGTAGAAAATACTCCACCCTGTCACATTGCAAAAATTAGTTTTTTCTTGAGCTAGTATTAAAGAACATCGTTTTTTTTCAGTTACAGAGGAAAGCAAACCGGTGATGGAGTGTGTGTACCTGAAAGTCTCATAAATTCCGAACAGTTTTCATTTGACCACATGGAACACAAGAAGAGATGAAAAAGAGCAAAAGTTGGCTACAGTGAGCTGCAACTTCAATGAGGGAAAAAATTAAGAGGAAAGGAGAAATTTTTGTTTCAGGACTCATCCAATCAAATGGTTGACAAGGGAAGAGCTTGGAAACCAGGGGGTGTAGTCCAGTGCTGATGGGGTGACTGATAAGACATTAGAATCAAAGGATCGGTTTCAAAATAACAGAGGCCGAGAGATCTGAGAAAAGTTGTGGAGGGATAGCATTGATAATAATAATAATAATAATAATAATAATAATAATAATAATAATAATAATAATAATAATAATAATAATAATAATAATAATAATAATAATAATAATAATAATAATAATAATAATAATAATAATAATAATAATAATAGTAATAATAATATTAATGATAATAATAATAATAATAATAATAATAATAATAATAATAATAATAATAATAATAATAATAATAATAATAATAATAATAATAATAATAATAATAATAATAAACCTTTATTTCTATTATACAATGGGTATTAGTCAGCCGGGGCAAGCCCCAACCCCCCACTGTGGTGCCCATCCACAGCAGTAACCTACCAGCTTAAAGTAGTAAACTTTGTTATAGAAAATGAGTTCAAGATATATCTTGTGGTTCACATAAATACGGGTTCAGAAAGCATTGTAATATGCTGTAGTATGTAATCTAATAAGTGTGATGTCAATTAGCGTCATTAGTGTTAGAGATTAATTATTACCGGTGTTTTTAGATTATTCTACGCTTTTGTTTTGGTTTTATATATTAGCGAGTGTCGGACAGTAGCAGCTGTTGCCATATTTATACTATAGAGTGGTAGATTGACCCATGATGTATTGGGAGTGGAGATGTTATGCTGAGAGTGTTGGGCACGAAGGTTTCTATTTTATATGAGTGTGACACCAGGACCAATAAAAAAAAAATATAAAAAAAAACTGCCCTCATCGGGCCTGGACATGGAGAAAACATAAAGTAAAGAGAGACAGAGATGGAGTGTTGTGACTTGTCAGATTTGAAGAGACATGTATAGAATATCCAAGAATAAAAGAAAAAGAACAGAGACTGAAGGAAGACTTAACAACGAACTGTCTTGGACAATCCTTTTTAAGTCCTAAAGACTTTCTGTTGTAGTACCGCAACGGGCGGCTGATGAATTTGGGAGCGGGGAAGAAGGCCGTTGTGAAAATTATTGGGAAGTTTTGTTGAATTCTGTCTGATGTTTTCCTGATTTGAGATGGTTCCTGTGGTTAATCTGGTCGGTTTTTTTCTTGTTCATAGTGGACTCTAGGATATAATGCTTCGTTTTCTTTTATTTCTGGACCACTTGCCAGGGGGAGGCAGTGAAGTTTCTGTCCACTTAATTTTCCTTTATTTTACACCAATAAATCAGCAAAGCACAGAGTTTTATGAAGAAAGTGATAAGAGTACACTTGCAGTTAAAACAACACTTATAAAAATCGCAAGGGGGGAGAAAGTGTAAGATATTGATTATGGGGGTTTTAGTCATAGGGGTACAGATCGGAACACTCTTGACCCACAAAAGGATGAGAAGTGTTTTGGGGCAAGATTCCTAGACAATGAATAAGGAAATTTTCTGCACCAAGATGTACTGTAACTAAAAAGGAGCCAGGGGTGGAGACGAACCGTTACTGCTCGATCAAGTATATTGTTTTAGATGTTGGGAAAATTGAGAATGAGCCAGAGGTTGGAATAAGTGACCACTGTGTGTTGTTTATTGAGTATATCATTGGAGATAGTCTGCCTGAGAGCAGGAAAGTCGAGAAGGGAATGAGTAAGAACTATCCAAAAGGAGATTACAACAAAATCAAAGATCATTTTGCAGGTATAAAGCATCAAGTGTTCCTCATCTTATTTACGATTTTATCCTGGAAATTAAGACAATTTCTAGGGATTGTGCTAAAAATATGACGTATGAAGTGTCAGTGCTTTCTTTGCAAGTGATATGATAAATGAAATTTGCTTTTCTAGTTAAATATAAGCCTGCACATATCACAGCAAGCACTCCCTGTTCGTTTTTAGCCCTGGTTGCCATGGTAACCAAGATTGTTTACTGTTATCTAATTCAGCAGTAACTAAAGTAAAATGCCAGCTTTTGATCAAGTAGATGAAATAAGAGGCCTAACTCCAGCACAGATTGGTAAGCTCAATAACGCCCAATTAAAAACTGCATTATCAACCCTTTTAAGTGCACAAGGTAGTAATGATCCTTCTAATGCACTATTGTTGCAAGAGATTAGAAGCCTAAAAAGTGATATAGAAGAAATAAAGTGTGTCAAGCAAGAGGTAGCAATACTTAGGGGGCAAGTTGATCAGGCATTTCGAATAATTCATCAACAGCAGAAGTTTCTTGAATCGTCTGATGCGAGAGAGAAACAGAAGTAGTTTATTATATCTGGGATTGTAGAGGGTAGTGATAACTTGGGTGAAAATGATCAAGATAAAGTAAAGGCTGTGGTGGAGACTACTGGCTCCACAGAGAGATTCGACGTGAATGACTGGGAACTGAAGAGGCTTGGACAACAAACGGCAAACAGGAAAAGGCCTATCCTGGTGATAGTAGAGAATAATCAGATAAGGAATGCCATTGTTGGAAAGACCAGAAATCTTAAGCATGCAGGACCTCCATTTGACTCAGTTTACGTATGGAAAGATGTCCACCCGGCTGTTAGAAGAGAAATTAGAAGATTGCGCAGGAGAGAAAAAGAGGAAAAGGAAAAAACAGAGAATCATGGAGCAAATGTTGTGTATGATGCTGAACAACGGGTACTTCTACGAGATGGACTAGTGATCGATAGATATGCACCCAATTTTTTTTCTAAGGAGGTCACAGTTGGATAGTTGTTTGAATAGATTGCAGGTTTGTGCATGGAATGTTGCAGGTTTTGGGGATAAACTGCAAAATGAGGATATTTTGTCTTTTGTTTTAAAGTTTCACATTGCATGGTTGTTAGAAACCAAAACCAGTTATTGTTTTAGTGTTCCGGGATTTAAAGTGTATCAGAATCCATCTAAAGTAAATGAGAAATGGAGGGGAGTTGCACTACTTATAAAATGTTCAATTCTGAAATATGTAAAGAATGTTGATATGCATATGGAGGGACAGATCTGGCTTGAGTTATCCTGTTTTGCATCTTTGATTTTTGGAGGAGTATATATTCCTCCACAAGATTCACCTTATTTTGAACCATCATTCTTTGGTAATTTGGTTGCTAAAATAATGGAGCATTCTAGAATAGTTGCATTGGGAGATTTTAATTCTCGTGTAGCCAAACCCACCATTACCAGCTGTGACAATGTTGCTTATGAGTATAGCGGAACAAAAGACTTTACCTTAAATAGTCATGGACGACACTTAATCGAAATATGTAAAAGTATCGGCCTGGTGATAGGCAATCACTTGAATACGGGGTAAAAGATATTAGGCGGTGATTTGTCCTGTAGACAAGTGTCTGTTTGGAAGTCAGAAATTGATTTGTGCCTTGTAAAACCAGAAATTGTAAACTTAATACAAGAATTGTATGTCCATCGCGAAATTGCTGGATCAGACCATGCTCCTTTGAGTCTCCAGTTCAATTTTGCATCTTATAGTTATATATCGGGATCAGATCTTTTAGAGAGATCTCAAATACTTGGTCAGTCTTATATACCTCCAGTGGACCATTATTATGCTAGTACTGGACCATCTTATAGGAATGTAAATTTGACTGAATTTAGGGGGGCTTTAGAGGAGTGTCCTCCTCCTGATATTAATGGTCTTGAAGACGTGAATGTTTCTTTGGTATTAGACAATGCTTGTAAAATAATAAACTCTGTGACAAAAACTAACCTAAACAGTCCTAATGAGGGTCTTAATTTATGGGAGCAGGGGCAACCAAGATGGAAAAGACTGTTAGAGAGGGATGACTCTAGGCTAATTTGGCGCTCTATTAACTGGAAGGGTGAACCATCAGAAGAAACAACTGAGGGGCCAGATGATTCCCAATTCAAAGCGCATTTTGAAAACTTGTTGAACCCGACACTAGAAGTTGTACATGATGATCTAGATGTAGACTCAGCACCGTAAATTCCCTTGTTAGATGACCACTTTACATATAGGGAATTAGAGATAGCATCACATAAACAAAAGAAAAACCAAGAGTTATAACGGGATTTGCCCCTTTCTGTTTTCATCACTACCTGTAACATGGCTACTATTTTTTCTGACAGTATTTAATTTAGTATTTTATTATGCCAGTTATCCTGCTTCCTGGTGCTGTAGTAAACTAATTACTTTATTCAAGAGTGGCGACAGATTTAACTGCGGAAATTACCGTGGTATTAGTATCATGAATACTTTAGCTAAAGTTTATGATATACTTCTCATGATTAGGTTAAATTTATGGTGTCAGGCTGGGGGTCAAGAAAACAGGGGCTGTATTGAACATATTGTATCTCTTCGCTTGTTGATCGATTATGCACTTTGGAAAAAGAAGAAATTATAATGTTTATTCGTATATTTTAGTAAGGCTTACGAGCGAGTGCCTCGTGATAGGATGATTAAACATCTGAAGTCAATGGTATGTTGTAGAAAGATGCTTTTGGCATTGTATGGAATATATAAATGTGCAAAAAAATATTCTTAAGTCAGAAATAATATCATCTTCTATTGGGGTAAGGCAAGGGGCATCAACTAGCTGTCTCTTATTTATCATGTACATTGATAAAATTATTAAAATAATTAAAGAAAGGATAGAAGATGGATACTTGGGAATGTTACGCGCGTTATTGCTGATGGATGACACAGTCATCTTGGCGACGTCTCGGATTATGTGCTATAGGAAACTTATGATCTTATATGAATACTGCTCTGAATATGGCATGGTTATTAATGACAAAAAGACTAAGTTTTTTGTGGTAAATGGTAATGAAAATGATAGGGAACCTTTCATCGTGGATACCTTAGTTATCCAATATTGTCCTAGATATCTATATTTGAGGGGCATGGTTTACAGACTTGGGAACTATGGAGTCAGTACTAGCACTTCATGTAACTTCAACTACTCCATCATTTAATAAGTTTTCTGTGTTTTGTGCTGCAAATACCACTATGCCTTTTCTGTATAAGATGAAAGTTTTCAATGCTGCCCTTACTGCTTCTCTGCTGTATAGTTCGGAGAGTTGGTTAACATCTAATGTAAAATGTAGAGAACAATTATATAATAAATTAGTCAAGTGTCTGTTGGGTGTAAGAAGCACTACTCCATCTTCCTTATGTTTGGTTGAAGTGGGAATAATAAACACCTGTCATAATGAAATCATTAAGAAAAGAAAAACATTTTTGAGGTCAAGATTTAATAACATAAATCACAATGAACCATTTCATTTGGTATTTGACCTGTGCAAGCGAGAGAATACACCAGGTGTTAGAATGTTGTCACGTTGTTTGGAAGGTGAAACGAATGGATTTATGATAGAGCAACTAAAACAACAGATATGCTTTAAGCCAGACAGTGCTAGTAAGTTTGTTAATTACCGATCTGAGCTTAACTCTGGTCTTGATGTGCATAAGATATACAAAAAGAGTGTACATATACCTGACTCTTTAAGAGTATCTTTTACCAGATTGAGATTAATGTCTTACAACTTAAAGATAGAGACAGGAAGGTGGAGTAGGTTACCCAGAGAGGCTAGAGTATGTAATTGTAATAATATTGTAGTACAAGATGAATGTCACGTATTGCTGGAGTGCTCTTTATCACAACATATTCGTGAAGCTTATAATCAATTAGATTTTATTTCTTTGGATAATTTGCTGAATGAAGATTTTCATTTAGTAGATTAATGTAAATATGTTAATGAGGTTTTGAAATTGTTTTCAGGATGTTGAATGTAATACTAAATATTGGTGTATGAGGTAACTCGTATTAAGTTGAATATATTGTAATGTGTTTCTTAATGGACAAATAAGAGGTGATATTGTTGGTATCTTCATGTTTTTTATTATTTATTTTTATTGTCTTTATAATTCATTGTATTTTAAAAAAGAAAAGAAAAATGTAAATCTTGTTTGTCAATAAACTACTACTACTACAAGAGATAAACGAAATCTTTTGATAGGAATATGAAAAGATTGTTTTTATTTTTTTACGAGTTTGACACCGGGACAGGCAAAAACTGCCCTCATCAACAAAAGCCCGGGCACGAGAAAACACTAAGACGAAGGAAAAGAAAAAGGCCAAGGACAAGGCAGAGGCGAGGCAATGTCACACAAAGGAAAACGACAAACAGAAAAAAAACAGTTAAAGCACAGAGGACCAAGAGATATGGAGGCCCTGAGATGACGGTAGATCTGCATTTTGAAGGATGATAGGTCATATCTGCATTTTGAATGATGATAGGTCATACCTGTTGCATACCATCTACCCAAATAGCAATTATAAATGACAAAAATAAAGATTCAATAATGAGTGTAAATGAACAGTAGAGTGGAGAGATAAATGCTGGACTGGCATAGAAGGAGAAAAAGCATGAATGCCAGGCAGAATTACAAGAGAATGAGAAATATTTTCCTACGTAAAGGAAGCGAGGAAATTTGGGCCTATGAAAAGGCTATTGCCAAGAAGGCTAAAGAAAATCCTAAGCTTTCCCACAGCAGTTTCAGAGGAAAATTAAAGGTCAAACAAGTTTAAAAGCTGGAGAGGGCAGGTGGAAACATTACTGCAAGAAGATAAAGACATTTGTGAAGAAATGAACAAGGAGTTACGGTCAGTTTTTACAGTAGAATATACTCCACCCTGTCACATTGCAGAGATTAGTTTTCCATGGCCCAGTATTAAAGGACATTGTTTTATCAGTTACATAGGTAAGTAAAACGGTGATGGAGTGAAATGCTCATGAAACTGTGTGTCAGTAGCCCTATCTGCATCATATCTTAGAAGCCACTGGTGTCTGGGAAGATTCCAAAAAGGTTGGAACAAGCAAATGTGGTAATTATCTTTAAAAAGGGAAGGAGAAACACAGCTCTCGACTATAACCCCGTTACCTTGACCAGCATAGTATGTAAGTTATGAAAAACTACTGAGAAAACACATTTCTCTTCATTTGGAATTCTTGAACTTTCTGTCAGTGAGAAGATGACTTTAGAGAACGCAGGCCTACAATAACATACTAAAATTTTATGATGAAGTAAACCAAATCTAACAAGAAAGAGAAGGCTGGGCTGATTGAAAATTCTCGGATTTCCAGAAGTCAGTCGATGCATTTCTGCGTGGTAGATTTATAAATAATCTGCAAGTAATGGTAAGAATAAATGTAAATGTACTGAAGTGGATAGAAACCTACCAGAATTTGTAAAATCATGTTTACAGATGATGCAAAGCTTGTGATAAAATAAAAAGTCGTGAACAATGGTAGAGGAATTTAGGAGGACCTAAATAGTCTGTATGAGTGGTATGAAAAATGGCTAATGAATTCCAAGACCTCCATATTAAGGTAAAGAGAATGGCAAGAAGTGCAAAAAAAAAAGGCCTAAGTCTGTGTAATCAGTAGCAGGGGCGGAACCACAAGAGACTTGTAATGAAAGAGATCTAGAGGTCAACGTATTGGCAAACTTGTCTCCAGAAATGCATTAAAATGGTTTAGTAAATGCAACATATGCCTCCTTTGCAGACACAAAGATAGTCTTCAGACACAGGGACAAAGAAATGTTCAGAAATAATTATGTAACTGATGTGAAGCCTAAGTTAGAGTATGCAGAACCCTTTTGGAATCCGAACTTGAATATGAATAAACTGGAGAAAGTTCAAAAAATGCTAAGAAGGTAGTGACAGAGATATGCAGACTCAATTATGAGGAAAGGCTGAGAGAGTTTCATCTGCCATCACTTGAAACTAGAAAGAAGGGGGAGGGCCATAGTGACAGTTTTTAAATTCCTTCATGGTTTTGAAATTGTGATCAGGAAGGGATTTTAGATATGGGTGGCTCTATAACTAAAGGTCACAGTTTGAGGATACGCGAGAAAATTTTTCATGATGTAAGGAAGTACATGCAATTTAGTGTAAAAATATGAATAGAATTCGCCAAGCAAAGAAACATTAAGTGCTACCTGCATTGAGATGTAGACAGTTATGATAAGTCCTTGAGTAAAAAAAAATGAAAACCATGATTTCTATATACAAATATATACACACACTCATATATATATATATATATATATATATATATATATATATATATATATATATATATATATATATATATATATATATATATATATATATATATTATGTGTGTGTGTGTGTGTGTGTGTGTGTGTGTGTGTGTGTGTGTGTGTGTGTGTGTATGCGCGCTCGCTCATGTGTGTGCATAATGTGAGTGTGTGTGTATATATATATATATATATATATATTATATATATATATATATATATATATATATATATATATATATATATATATAGAGAAAGAGAGAGAGAGAGAGAGAGAGAGAGAGAGAGAGAGAGAGAGAGAGAGAGAGAGAGAGAGCTCAATGATATCCAGTATGAGCGATACTTTTTTTATGTGTTGCTTCCCACAGACATAACCTCTTGACCTTGGTTTTTGGCACTTAACATATGATTTAAATATTTAACATTCCGATCTTCACGGATACTTTACCCAGTGAAATAGACGGAGCTTCAGGCATTCCTTACAGACTTAAATACTATTGGTAAATTTCTGTTCTAAAAGGTTGAGTTGTTTATTATTATTATTATTATTATTATTATTATTATTATTATTATTATTATATATATATATATATATATATATATATATATATATATATATATATATATATATATATATATATATATATATATATATATATGTGTGTGTGTGTGTGTGTGTGTGTGTGTGTGTGTGTACGCTTTCATCCCCCTATCTTAGATTCTTCTCAGTATGTCAGCCGGGGCAAGCCCCAAGCCCCCACTGTGGTGCCCAACCACAGCAGTAGCCTCCAAGTAAACAGCTTAAATTCTCGGCCTTGGACGGGAACCGATCTGCCGACCTCATGAATGCGAACCCAGCGCATTACTAAAAAAGGCAACCGTCCTAGCCCTTAGTAGAAAAGGGAGTTCGTGACGTAAAACCGAATCCATACAGGAACGTTTTTCACCCCATAAATGACTCACATGGCGCGAGCCAAGCCTTAGGACTCTCTTTCGAGCTCTCCCGCACAGCTACTCGGAGTCTGAGTCACTGACTGAGCCACGGATTCGGAGACTCGAGAATGACTAGCCAGACAGTGTAGTTCTAAATGTGGAACGGGTGGGAAGCACGCGCCTAGCGTTGCGGTTTTCATACAAAACTGTTCTCCAGAGGTAACATCGCTATTCCTTTATACGTTCAGAATTTTGTGTATTTAACCCTCAATTCTGCCTCAAAATAAAATGTTCTTGGTGTTATATAACAGTGTTTACTATTTATAATCTTATGGTATACGTGATCAGATTATAACGAAACCGTGGTTTGTTCCCTATGGATTATTTTTATACACTGCAGTTGTGTGTGTTTTCTCTACTAATGCATTTGTGATGTTATATCTCCGATTGCAACAAATATAATGCTATGAAACATTGAATTCTGTCGTCTGTCACAGCTCGGACACTCCCAAAAATAATAAAAAAAAAATTAATGTTTCTTCGCGTGCACAGAACCTCTATTTATATTCCATCAGTTATGTGTACTCTTGAATGCTTGTGTTTGGAATATCAAGTGTTTTGTTTTCTTAAGCTAAAATACACACAGAGTGGTCTGTGTGTGTGTGTGTGTGTTTTAGCACATACACACACTTCTGTAAATATAGCAACTCCCAGTACATTTTATAACCCCATAAATGGCTAGGCTAGGTTAGATTAGTATTGGTTAGGCATTAACCTAATCTAATGTAACCTAACCTAAGCTATCCTGACAATTAACGGGGTTCTATAAAGCACTAGGGCCCGATTTCTTAAACAGTGTAAACCTAGGATACCATATTGTTAGTTAGCTAGACAAGCACAAATGGATTTCATAAACGCATCTGACGCGGTTTTGTGTATGGCTAGGATCCCGTACGGGATCCTAGGCCCGATTTCTTAAACAGTGTAAACCTAGGATACCATATTGTTAGTTAGCTAGACACACAAATGGATTTCATAAACGCATCTGACGTGGTTCAGTGTATGGATAGGATCCCGTACGGGATCCTAGCCATAAACATAACCTTGTCAGGTGCGTGTATGAAATCCATTTGTGTGTATCTAGCTAACACACAATATGGCATCCTAGATTTACACTGTTTGAGAAATCGGGCCTTGGAGTCGCTATCTTAATTAATCCTATGAAAATCTAATAACAAAGGCATTACATACAATACTCTAAAACACTGAAGAATGAATAATAGATAGAAGGAATAATACAATATTGACGCAAGAGTGATGAAAAGTGAAAAAAAAAAACAATGAGAGGTGTAATTCAGTGAGTAGGATGAAACAGTGAATTAAATTTAAACGAAAGAAGCTCATTTGATTACCAAAAATTATAATTATATATCCGAAAACTGTCTCTATCTCTGACAGACTACATTTTCTATAAGTAAATGAATAAATACACACACACACACACACACACACACACACACACACACACATACATATATATATATATATATATATATATATATATATATATATATATATATATATATATATATATATATATATATATATATATATATATATAAAATGACCATAGAAGTAATAAACAAAAAGGTCAAAGGTGACCTCAGGGGGTTAAAAATTAATAATAACGAGACAGGTATTAACCATGCGTTTTGAAATTATTATTATTATTATTATTATTATTATTATTATTATTATTATTATTATTATTTGCATCATTACTATCATTATCATTACTATTTTTATTATTATTATTAATTAATATTATTTTCATTTTGTTTATTTTCATAATCTTTTTAGACATATTTACTGATTTGTTAATTTTTCATTTATTCTGTTATTTTGTCTATTGTAATCATTTGTTTCCTTGTTTCTGTTACTTCTATTTATATATTTTTTTTCATTATTTTCAGGTTCTTATCAGTTCTGTTTCTCTTTGCTGTTATTTTTGTCATTCTGTCTGTTTAAATTTCAGAATTTTCATATATGTATTAAGGAGACTTTCTATTTCCAATTAGTCACCGTGGCTCAAGCGGTAGCGTCCGCGACTATGAGGCGTCAGGTCGAGGGTTTGAGTCCCGTAACGGACTGAGGTTAGCAAGGGCATGTACTCAGGGTAACGATTACATCTGCCGAAACAAGTCCTTCGCAAGAAGGCAACCGTCCTAGCCCTTGGTTAAAAAGGGAGTCCGTGACGTGAAACCGGAACATCTATCTCCCAATTAATTTTCTTAATTAGGGATTGACATATTCTTATTATTATTCCTCATGGTTTAGACCTGTTTCACTCTTTTCTTTTTTATTTTCAGTCCCTTGAAGTCTCCTGTGACCTTTTTGTGTATTATTCCTACTGTCATTGTTCCTTTATGCATTTACTTGTGCTCGAGATGGGGTCCAGTTAGGACCCAAGATATAGAGTTATATTCTATGTGTTGTTTTACTGGTGGGCTTCCTAATAATCTATTTGTATATATATATATATATATATATATATATATATATATATATATATATATATATATATATATATATATATATATATATATATATATCACACACACGGACAAGGAAATATTCAGAAATATTTATGTAACTTATGAGGCCAAAGCTTCAATATGCAGCACCCTTTTGGAATCAGCACTTGAAAAAGCATATAAATAAGTTGAAAAAAATCCTAAGACATGCTACGAAATTGGTGCCAGAAATGAAATATCTAAGTTATGGAGGTTGAGGGAATTAGACTTATCATCACTCGAAGCTAGAAGAAAGTGGGGGATATGATGACAATTTTTAAATTCCTTCATGCCTTTGACGAGTGGATAGAGATCGATATTTTAATATAGGTTGCTCTAGAACTAGAGGTTAAAGTTTGAAGCTTCATAACAAGACTGCTTTGCAGGATGTAAGAAAGTACTTTTTAGTGTCAGATTAGATGATGATTGGAATTTGCTAAGGGAGTAGATAATTAATGCTAACAATTCATAATTTTAAGGACCAGTATGATAGGTATCATTGGGTACAAAAATGTAACCAACCAGGAGACGGGAAGGTAAGAGCACCAAGCTCCTTCCCGTAAGCAAAATGTGGTAAATACACACACATATACACATGAACACACACATACACTGAACACACACACTCACACGACACACACACACACACACACACACACACACACACACACACACTAAGTCTAAAATGGAACCGATCAGGAGACGGGAAGATACGAGCTTTTGGGCTCTTTCCCGTAAACACAATTAGGTAATCACAATTAGGTAATCACATATATATATATATATATATATATATATATATATATATATATATATATATATATATATATATATATATATATATATATATATATCTGCCAAAGCAAGTCCCTCGCAAGAAAGCAACCGTCCTAGCCCTTGGTAGAAAAGGGAGTCCGTGACGTAAAACCGGACCAACAACAACATATATAATAGTCGGAAATGGCCCATTAAAGAAAACCTTTGGAAGATAATACATGAAGTCCTTCATAATTTCGTGACCTCGACTTTTCACCCTCTCAAAGTACAATAAAAGAAATGTATTGTATCATCAAAAAGTCACGAAGTTAACAACTACGCCATATATTTTCATTATGTTTTCTTCAATGGTTCTTTTCCTACCTTATACTCCACACGCGTGTTGTGCGTGCAAGTGTATATTTGTTTGTTAATGCCAATAATTCAAAAAGTTTAAAAAAAAAAACACTTTAATGACAGAGTTCTTTCATCCAACTATTATTATAATATAATATGTGATTACATAACTCTGACACTGTCCAGCACTAAGAATGTGTTCCTGTAAAGTGTTTCTTAATGGTCAATGCACAAATTTCTAGCGTCTTCACTTTCTTCAGGCACACCTTTGTCCTCTTTGGTACAAATTTCGAGTGTCTTCACTCTCTTCAGGCACACCTTTGTCCTCTTTGGCACAAATTTCGAGTGGCTTCACTCTCTTCAGGCACACCTTTGTCCTCTTTGGCACAAATTTCGAGTGTCTTCACTCGCTTCAGGCACACCTTTGTCCTCTTTGGCACAAATTTCGAGGAGAGCTTTCGATTGTCTTCACTCTCTCCAGGCACACTTTTGTCCTCTTTGGCATTAAGAGTTAATGGCTCTTGTTCCAAGGGCAATTATCCTGACTAATATATATATATATATATATATATATATATATATATATATATATATATATATATATATATTATATATATATATATATATGAATCATATTTTACCCCAGCGGGGACTCGAACCTAGGACATATAATTACTGTGCCAAGGCGCTACCAACTACACCACAGAAGGTCTAAAAGAGAAGCCAACCTTACATCTTAACTGCTATACAAGGAATGAACGCATTCTATCTGAATGCCACTCTGTTTATATTACAGTTTCTCACAACCTCTCTCGTGGCTTCGTTTTCGCATTTTAATTCACACATACCCGGTCCAGGTAAAATATGATTCATGCTTTCACATATGGTACTGTGCTTAATTGATTATTGTTGATCCCTAATTAGACTGGAATTTAAATTAAATGTGAAAACGAAGCCACGAGCGAGGTTGGGAGAAACTGTAATATGAACAGAGTGACATTTAGCTATAGTATATCAGTTAAGCTGTAAGGTTGTTTTCTCTTTTAGACCATCTGTGGTGTAGTTGGTAGCACCTTGGCACAGTAATTATGTGTCCTAGGTTCGAGTCCCGGTCGGGGAAAAATATGATTCATGTTTTCACATATGGTAATGTGCTAATTTGATATATATATATATATATATATATATATATATATATAAAGAGAGAGAGAGAGAGAGAGAGAGAGAGAGAGAGAGAGAGAGAGAGAGAGAGAGAGAGAGAGAGAGAGAGAGAGAGAGAGAGAGAGAGAGA
>JAXCGZ010011599.1:32500-47500 GCA_037179515.1 Halocaridina rubra | reverse complement strand
CGATATTTGTGTTTGACTATGAGGGTTGTGTGTGGAACACGTGCTATCTCTCTCTCTCTCTCTCTCTCTCTCTCTCTCTCTCTCTCTCTCTCTCTCTCTCTCTCTCTCTCTCTCTCTCTCTCTCATTTTCCCTTCATCTTCTCCAGATTCGTATTGGGAAGAAGAGGGTAGTAGCATACATGTGTTAGTCCATGACAGCTTTACATGCTCATAGATCTGTGGAGTTAGTATCGCAATAGTATCTCCGCGAGTTTGAGAAATATTGCCACTATTTTCTTATCATTCCTTCATTCTCTTGTTTTCTCATTTAGGATTTTTCAGTAAACCCAAGCCTAAACACTTTAAATTACCCTTACCTGTAATTCTCATCATTTCCATTTTTTTGTTTTCAGTAAACCCGACCCTAAACACTTTAAATTACCCCTACCTGTAATGCTCATCATTTCCATTTTTATCAGTAAACCCGACCCTAAACACTTTAAATTACCCTTACCTATAATTCTCATCATTTCCATTTTTCAGTAAACCCGACCCTAAACACTTCAAATTACACTTAACTGTAATTCTCATCATTTCCATTTTTATCAGTAAACCCGACCCTAAACACTTTAAATTACCCTTGCCTGTAATTCTCATCATTTGCATTTTTTTCTGTAAACCCGACCCTAAACACTTCAAATTGCCCTTACCTGTAATTCTCGTCATTTCCATTTTTTCTGTAAACCCGACCCTAAACACTTCAAATTACCCTTACCTGTCTCACCATTGCCGCCCTCACTCATTCCCTCCATTGTCTCTTTCCATCAGTAAACCCGACCCTAAACACTTTATATTACCCTTACCTGTAATTCTCATCATTTCCATTTTTTTTTCAGTAAACCCGACCCTAAACACTTCAAATTGCCCTTACCTGAACTTCTCATCATTTCCAGTTTTTCAGTAAACCCGACCCTAAACACTTCAAATTACCCCTACCTTGTAATGCTCATCATTTCCATTTTTCAGTAAACCCGACCCTAAACACTTCAAATTACCCTTACCTGTGATTTCTCATCATGTCCATTTTTTCTGTAAACCCGACCCTAAACACTTCAAACTACCCTCACCTGTAATTCTCATCATTTCCATTTTTCAGTAAATCCCACCCTAAACACTTCAAATTACCCTTATCTGTAATTCTCATAATTTCCATTTTTTCACTAAACCCTACCTTAAACACTTTAAATTACCCTTACCTGTAATTCTCAGCATTTTCATTTTTTTAGTAAACCAGTCCCTAAACACTTTGAATTACCCTTACCTGTAATTCTCATCATTTCCATTTTTTTCAGGTTGTTATCATTGTGGAGTGAACAATTAAAAGCATTCCTAAGAGACGCAGTGCTCTGGTTCCCGAAATGAATAAATGAAGAGAGTAAAATTACTTTACAACTTGCAGTTCATTCTTCGCAATCCCCAAAAGATGTCACTTCTTACATGGAATCATCAGTGTGAGGCGTGATTATCCTCAAAAGATGTCACTTCTTACATGAATTCATCAGAGTGAGGCGTGATTATCCTCAAAAGATGTCACTTCTTACATGGAATCATCAGAGTGATGCGTGATTATCCTAAAAAGATGTCACTTCTTACATTGAATCATCAGTGTGAGGCATGATTATTCTGATATTTTTTTTAGTCTTGCAGCAAAATATACATAACCTCGCCTAAATTACGTACGAGCATTTTACCTCTGATCTCTCGTAAAGATTTGCTTCACCAGACCTGAGATTCTCATGGAACTAAGTTTCAAGGCTTAGATATAACTCCTTTACGATTTTAACTCATCATTTCTGTGTAAAAATTTGCATAAATAATTATTAAAGATGATATCATTTATTAATTAGTAATCCAGGGTATTGTTCTTATCACATAAAAACACATGAATTATTCCTTCTTATTTCTGAAGAAAAAAACATCAATATATTTATCGCTTAAACATAAATATTAAGAATTAATGTGACAAGAATTGCTTACAAAACCGAAATATCATAAATGCGAGAATAACAATTTTACTTGAATGACATTTATTAAGACAGTAGAAAGTGACTACTGTTTTGATCGATAAAAAAGTAGAAACTGTTAAAATAACAACTGAAAAACAAAACTTCATATCACAAGAAAAACAGAAAATACTGTACTCGTGGAATGCCAGTGAATTTTGATTTGTGAACCTCAGTAAAGAAAAAATATATGCTGTTGGATTTGAACTAAAATTAGTACCATCAATGAATGTGTAAACACAAGACAATCGACAGGACAGAGATATGTTATCTGCAACGGAAATACAATAAAATTTATTTTGAGCATATAAACCAAAATTAGAAGGAAATCATGTAATGAGATTATTGACTCAGACATTATCCGTAATAAAACTTGTAATGGTTTGTTTTTGGTGAGAGTTAAAGAAGAAACTAAGATCCCTAAGAAAGGAACAAGTGTACTGTGGAAGGCTTAGCGATACTTTGTTCCACATAAAATAGCCAAAAAAGGACTGCTGGACTAGATGCAAGTAAAAACTAGTTCAAGCTAAATTAAATAAGATAATTTCTGCATCACTAAAATAGATAATATGCAGTAATAACATAAGTCCACATTCCAAGAACGATATTTATGTGACTTTTCATTGAAGACCTATCTTGGTTAATCCCATCAGGTTATCTCGCTAATCAAATCAGGTTACCTCGCAATATTGAAACATTGACAACAGGAGGTTAAAACCTACTGCCTCGACTGATTTCAGCTGTTTGGAACCTCGCATCTGCTAAACACCATCAGTATTTTAAATGCCCCAACCTAGTTTTCTTCATGCAGTTCTTCGGTGCTCGTCTCTGGTAAGTTTATAAAAAATTCTCATTTACGGCATAAACTTGGTCACATTTTATCCAGTAATGCCACTAGTCACATCTAACTTTATAAGACAGATAATTTTGTCATATATATATATATATATATATATATATATATATATATATATATATATATATATATATATATATATATATATATATATATATATATATACATACAGGGGGTCCTCAACTTACGTCAAGCGTTCCGTTCCTGAAATGTGATGCAACCCAGATTTCAGTGGAAGTCAGAATACACCTAAATAAGCACCTATACTAATGCAGTAGTAATGTTTCTCCCTTTTCTATTCATTTCACTATATCTAATTTCACTTCCATGGTGATGGTATTCCTTTTCTTCAGAGCACTGCCATAAGAAGAATCTGCTTTACGCATGGGAGACATAATACTGGCAAAATTATCAATGAATAAGCAAAATAATTTATTGGATTTGTGTTGTAACTACGAAACATCGTAACTCGAGGACTCCCTAGTATATATATATATATATATATATATATATATATATATATATATATATATATATATATATATATATATATATATATATATATATATATATATGAAATGCAGACTTTTGTTTGTTGTTGTGGTATAGTTGGCTAAAGCAACATAACTTTGTAGCTTGTGATACGAATGCAAGTCCTCTGATGTCCTAAAAACATTTTTGTAGATAATAGTATTGTTAATATCATGGCTTAATTGTGAATATATATACACAATTCTATGTACAACTTTATTGTTGATTAAAGGTTGATGGGAGAGATTCTTGCATATACTGGCTCTCCCATGAAGTGCACGCTTCTGTATGTTGTAGTGGTACATTTAGTTAAGGCAGCATGATCTTGAAGCTTGCAACGCGAGTTCGAGTCCCCTCATGTCTTAAAAAGATTAAGGATTATAGTATATATATATATATATATATATATATATATATATATATATATATATATATATATATATATATATATATATATATAATCAAAAGCCATATTCCCCCTTATAAGGGGGGATACTTAGACAAAGCAATATACCTTGCCTCTTTGTGGGAGGAAATGCCGGGGAGGGGATTCACAATTCCTTCGCTCCACTCCATTTAGTAGACTTTTACGACATGCAGGGAAACACGGAGAAAGCATTCTTGCATGTTTATATATATATATATATATATATATATATATATATATATATATATATATATATATATATATATATATATATATATATATATATAGTTAGTTAGTTAGTTAGTTAGTTAGTTAGTTACTTAGTTACTTAGTTAGTTATTTAGTTACTTAGTTAGGTAGTTAGTTAGTTAGTTAGTTAATTAATTAGTTATTTTGTGTGTGTGATTACCTAATTGTGTTTACGGGAAAGAGCCCAAAGCTCGTATCTTCCCGTCTCCTGATCGGTTCGTGTGTGTGTGTGTGTGTGTGTGTGTGTGTGTGTGTGTGTGTGTGTGTGTGTGTGTGTGTGTATTTCCTCTCCATCGTAAAGTCAGTTCATTCATTACATTATTTTTCCAGCCGACTGACACCAAAAAAAAAATACTTCTGTTCATTTAAAACGATTGTAAATATTATATAGATAGACAGATACATGAGAGAGAGAGAGAGAGAGAGAGAGAGAGAGAGAGAGAGAGAGAGAGAGAGAGAGAGAGAGAGAGAGAGAGAGAGAGAGATATTTTCAACGTATCTTCCTCAAACGCAATAGGAGGCAGCCAAGAAGCACAGAAATACTTGACTGTCATAATCAGCTAGTGTTCGTATAAAGGCATCAGCACATTCACACAAGGTAGGTACTGAGACGACTGCCAAGATGAGAGAGAGAGAGAGAGAGAGAGAGAGAGAGAGAGAGAGAGAGAGAGAGAGAGGAGAGAGAGAGAGAGACCGTTCCCATGATGCTATTGAATGGATTGGTTAGGGGTGAGTGTTCCTCTTCCCTCCGATGGTTAGCACACCTTTAATGCAAGAATTTCCTCGCTGTGGCGTTGTCACACATGAGTAATATGAATGAAAATTTAGTTTGTACTGTGAAATGAAAAATATTTTCAATTTTTTTACTACTATTTTGTGTTTGGAACAATCCTTATTCTACATGTATTGAGTAAAAACTTCTGCTCTAATTCTACAGAGTTGTCAATATTTTGAGTTTATTTGATAGCTGAAGCGTTAGAGCGCAATACGTCTCTTATTTCATTGTCTGTGCAATGAAATCTACATTATTTATTTATTTATTTATTTATTTATTTATTCACTCATTTTTTTTATTCACTGTCTGTAGCACCTGGCTCGTACCCAGCTAATCCCGAATTTAACTCCCCACGGATCGCGCCTCGTCCAGGCAAGAGAGTTTAAGCTGTTTACTGGGGAGGTTACTGCTGCGGCTGGGCACCACAGTGGGGGTTGGGGCCTGTGCCGGCTGGCGACCGCCCTATGGGTCCTCCATGACCTGTTCCACCCATCCGTGGGTGGAGAATCTAAAAAAACAATCCCCTGGGCGCATTATACTGCTTCTCTCTTCGCCAGAACTATTTGGAAAAGATATGAAAAAGTAGTGACATTCTTCATGTGGTAGCCATAATAACCTGGAATGCTCTTTGTATTGCTTTACTACACGCAGGGCAATATGGAGGAGGTATTCTTGCCCGGAATACTCTTTGTATGCTTTTACTACACGCAGGGCATCATGGAGGAGGTATTCTTGTCCGGAATACTCTTTGTATGCTTTTACTACACGCAGGGCAACACGGAGTAGGTACTCTTGTCCCCTCAGGGGGAACTCATTTTATATATCAAGTAATGATATTCTTAAATGACTCGATAATTATGCAATATTTTCTTCCAGAGCAGGTCACGGGTGTCTATGTCTTGCGGTCGTTGGGTACTGGCGTGCACAGGAGGAAGAGAAGGTTTTTTCGCCAGGATTTGTGACGGTCTAAGACGCCTCATGTACTCGAGGACTTTAACCGGTGTTGCTGTGGCTGTTGTCACCCTCCTTTTCTTAGTCATCAAACTCTTCGCAAGTAAGCTCTTCTCCTTAGTCATCTGCTTTTCCAACACTTTTGTGTTAATTCACTACATTTTCAGGAAACTTTAATGAGAACGGTTCGTAGTTCAATTCACTAATCCTTGCAAGAGATTGGGCTCAAAATTCTCTTTTCCAACCATACATTCTGGTCCAAATATCACTCCACTTATTAAAGGACATCAGCGGTTAAAAGCAGTGGAAATAATTATTAATTTTTTTTCCTAATATCAGTGAAACTCTCTGTATGCCTACAGCTACACTGAATATTCTTGGATATTCATTACACATCTTTTATAATCCCTTCACATCTGACAGGTCATTACACTCTCCATCTCTTTTTCTCTTTACTTTATGTATTCTTTGTGCCCAGGCCCGACAAAGGCTGTTTTACTTTATTATTTTTTGGCCTGTCCTGGTGTCACAAAAAAAAAATAAAGATGGTCTTGCATTCGATTTGCAGAAGGGTGTGTATGCAGGTTTTTATTAAGAGTGTGATACCGGGACAGGCATGAAAATTGTCCTCAACAGGCCCGGACACCAAGACAAGATTGAGATGAAAAAGGAGAAGTTAAAGGACGAGGCAGAATTAAAAGAATGATACACAATAGGAAGAGGACAGGCTGACGAGCACTGAGTATACCTAACTGATCGTCAGCCGTAGAGTGTAAAAGTGTAATAATTAAAGTTGTCATTCACAACGTCATTATTATTTCAAAAATGTTGTATTTTGTGACTCTTATCACTGAGATCCCTAACAAAAAAATCCTTTCAAACCCGTATATTAGCTTTTAAAAATTGTGTTTAAAAGTGAATTTGTCATGGGTACGTTGCTTTTCGTGTTTGGATAACGGGTAAAAAAAAAAAAACTGATGAGCTTGCAAAAATAGTTGCTGAATCTATAATCACAAAGCCTCCGTTCTGAGACTCAAGAAGAGGAGTGGGGTTGCCAGGTGCTTTGATGAGAAAAGTGATAGACATGCAATAAAAAAAGGACATTTATCCTACAAAAATGATCTTTATGTAATAATCACTTAAAAATCGAAGGAAAGAATTTCTTCGAAGGAAATGGCTTCGGTATCGTCAGTAGCAATGGCTGGAGAGCTTGGACAAATGGAAGCTGAAGAGGATGGTTGTGGGTTGTCTGGTTGAGTAGTTCCTCTACATTCTCTATTGTAAATGTCATTTGTGAACAGACTTAGCATGCGGACAGTTTTTGGCTGTCCTTTTTTTCGAGGAAAAAAAGACAGGCGGGTCTCAAAAAGGACAGATTGTACTTAAAAGGACAGACCTGGCAACCCTGAGGAAGAACTTGCTAGGTGCTCATTATTCAGTAGTTGTCCGATCCAACATTAAGATAATTTTAGGAGTCTGAAACACATGGACAACGCAGGCAAAATGCTCCCGAATGAGTGTAATAGACCTGTTGTCCGTATAAAACATGCTTGTTGTTGTTGTGTTTGGTGTTGCTGTTGTTTTTGTTATTGCTGTTATTTATTGTTGCTATTGTTTTTGTTGTTGTTGTTTCTTGAGCTGCCTGGCCGAACAGCACCGAGTCCATAAGCAAAACTTGGTTATAGAAATATGATTCGGTTATACGTCACGGACTCCCTTTTTCTATGAAGAGCTAGGACGGTGCCTTCTTGCAAAGGACTTTGGATTTGGCAAATGCAACCGTTACCCTCAGTGAATGTCCTTTCTAACCTCAGACCGTGGCGGCTCTCGAACCGACGACCTGACAAATCAAAGTAACATGCGCTACCACCCGACCACGGCGGCTACAAAACATGGTTATAGAAATATATGCGAGGTAAATTACGCAAAAAAAAAAAAAAAAAAAAACACTAGTAGGCTGCACCCAGTAGTCTCCGTGGCAAAATGGTAGCCTCTGAGGCGGCAGGTCGAGGGTTCGCGCCCCGTCACGGACTGAGGTTAGTAAGGGCATACACTCAGGGTAACGATTACATCTGCCAAAAACAAGTCCTTCGTGAGAAGGCAACCGTCCTAGCCCTTAGTAGAAATAGGAGTTCGTGACGTAAAACCGAAACAAACAAACTAGTAGACTGCACCCAGAAAGCTCGAAATGGCAGCTATGCCATTGTGAAGGAGCCAATACTCCAGCACATTACCTTGTGGAAGTCACGAAGCAAAAACAACTTCAGACCTCTTGAACTGAGCTATTTTTGAGCTGTCTGTGCACTTTTGCTACCCAAACAATCTGTATCTCTTTTTGAGTGTATACCCATCACGCAATATCTAATTTTTAGATACAGTGGTAACGCGCTGGCTTCGCATTCACGAGGTCGAAAGATCGGTCCCCGTCCAAGACCGAGAGTTTAAGCTGTTTACTGGCAGGAACTGCTGTGGTTGGACATCACAGTGGGGGGTTGGGGCTTGCCCTGGCTGACGAATACCCATTGTAATGAAATGGAAATAAAGTTTATTATTATTATTATTATTATTATTATTATTATTATTTTCTTTAAACACATTTAAATGACTATGGAAGACGCTGGATTGATGACAGTTCATCTCACTATCTATCTATCTATCTATCTATCTATCTATCTATCTATCTAACCACCTCTCTCTCTCTCTCTTCTCAATCTGTCCGTCTTATAAAGCCTCTGTTAGCAGTTCCGGTTTTACGTCACGGACTCCCTTTTCTACTAAGGGCAAGGACGGTTGCCTTTTTGCGAAGGAATTGTTTTGGCAGATGTAATCGTTACCCTGAGTGCATGCCTTTGTTAGCATTTTTTTTATTGTTATGTTATCATACATGTAAACATTATCTATATTTTGCTAAATTAATATTGCATTATCAATCATATTTTCGTATTAATAATGTCACTATATTTATTTACTTTATGACTTATCAATTGATTACAGATTATCTTTACAAATATCTATTACAAAAAGTCTATTAAAAAAAATGTTTATTTCTACATGAACATCGAATATTCTTGGATATTCGTTACACATATCTTATCATCCCTTCACATCTGACAAGTTACAGCACTCCCCATGTCTGTTTCTCTTTACTTTATGCTTTCTTCGTGCCCAGACCCGATGAGGACAGATTTTTTTTTTTGGGGGGGGGCCATCCCGGTGTCAGTCATAAAAAATTTTATTGTTTCATGTCAAATGATGAATGAATGAATTATTAGCATTAATTAATCTATATATATATATATATATATATATATATATATATATATATATATATATATATATATATATATATATATATAGAAAGGTGAATATTAGCATATTGAAGCGAACGCCTGGTGGTTATATCCCCATGTACAGTTTTTTTTCTTCTTTTTTTTTTTAGGATTGTGACACCAGGATGGGCCAAAAATAAATAAATTAAACTTTTTCATCGGGCCTGGGCACGAAGAAAACATAAAGTAAAGAGAATCAGACATGGGGAGTGCTGTGACTTGATAGATGTGAAGGGATAATAAGAGATGTGTAACGAATATCTATGAATATTCGGTGTTGATGTTGGCATAGAAGATGAACCGTAACTGAGGGAAGACTTTACATCGAACAGTCCTATTTAAGTCCAAAAGACCTCAGTTGTAGTATTAGTTATTGGCATTATAAAAGAGAGAGAGAGAGAGAGAGAGAGAGAGAGAGAGAGAGAGAGAGAGAGAGAGAGAGAGAGACTAAGGAAAAAAAGAAAATAATCTCGACTCATTTTTTGTTGAGAACATCCTCCCCTTCTTTCCTCGAGGCTTATACAATCGATCCACCACTTTCTGGTTCTTTTCCCTTTTCCTGCACCCCTTTTACTTCCCTCTCTTAATCTTGTAGTCCCTCTGACATGTAACTTGTAATACATTCATACATTCAAGAATGCACCCAGGGTAACGATTACATCTGCCAAAACAAATCCTTCGCAAGAAGGCAACCGTCCTAGCCCTTAGTAGAAAAGGGAGTCCGTGACGTAAAACCGGAACAAGCAAACAAACATTCAAGACTTGTTTCTCCAAGCTGGTGTACTCACCGTATATGGAGTCCAGAGATTTATACAGGGGTTGGGTACATTTTGGCGCCGCTCTTTGGGCGCTAAGCTATTTTGGCGCTAAACTATTTTGGCGTTGCCCTTTAGCTACTAAGGTAACCTAGCCTAACCTAATATAATATAATGTAGTAACCCAATCTAAGAGCGGCGCCAAAGAGGTAGCGTCAAATAGTCCCATTCCGATTATACAGATGCCAAGGCATGTAGGAGTCATTATAACTTGATATATAATCTTGACAAGGCAAGAGGTTACTTAACCCCACTGGGTTGATGAACCCAAATTCGGAAGTGTTGAGTCAACTTCAGTTGTGGCCCCCGTGGCTAGGTTGGTAGTCCACTTGACTTTGATCCATCGGGTGTTTGGTTCGAGACCAGCCACAGGGCATTCACTCAGGGTAACGATCGCACTGCTAAAAAACAAAGTCTTTCGATAGAAGGCATCGTCATATCCCTGAATAGAAAAGGGAGTCCGTGACGTAAAACCGGATCATTTGCATCAACTTCAGTTGATGGTTCTACCAGTCGTGGCCGGTAATAAAGTCACAGATAAAAATTCACATGTCAGGTTAGATTAGGTTAGGTTAGACTAGGTTAGGTTAGACTTATTTTCCTGTGACTTTTTTACCTGACTTCGTTCCAATCTGGTACACGTTAGCCAATTTGATGAATGTGAGGTGATGAAAATATGTTGAGGACTGAAGACCTTGATTTCTGCTATTCTTTCACAGAGTTTTTAACATTAAACGATCCTTACTTCCTGGTCCATGCGGCGAGCAACGTTGGCCTAAGCAGTGTTCAATGTAATGTAACTTCAGCTTTAAGTTTAGAGAGAAGCTTCGCGCTCTCTACGTCTATGGCCTTTGTAAATGCTCTCCTTTTTTTTTCTTTTTTTCACTTTCCTTTCATTCGTGTTCTTGTTACTTCAATATTATTATTTTTTTCTTTTTTGCATTTGTTGGCTCAAACTATCAATGCTTTAGATTTTTTTTAAAGGAATATAGTACAATTTGAATATATATATATATATATATATATATATATATATATATATATATATATATATATATATATATATATATATATATATATATATATATATATATATATATATATATATATATATATATATATATATATATATATATATATATATATATATATATATATATCCGGTATATATTTGAAATTCCTTGCTCTCTTCGGTACTCGTTTCCTGAACTGCTGCTCTCTTTTTCTCCTAAAATAAATATATATATAAACACCATATTGGTTCAGATATACTTAGGTACGTAACTTTGTCTTTGACATAGTAATGAGCAAATCAGTAATAAAACACAAATCCATTGTCACAGCCGCCTCTCTAATATGGTGCTCTTTCACCCTCACCCCATCAATTTAATTTCTTCCACTTTATTATATATATATATATATATATATATATATATATATATATATATATATATATATATATATATATATATATATATATATATATATATATATATATATATATATATATATATATATTCAGGTATGCAATTTGTAAAGCTATAATTTGTATTTATTTAATAGTCATAAAGTACAAATATATAACAAACGTTTCAATATCGTAATTGGTAATTGTCATTAAGCATAATGAGCGTATTTAATAGAGCAATGAACTAATTTCATTTATAATAGAAATTGCGTCATCGTTTTTCAGAGTCAAAATATTAGACTTGCCAAAAATAAAATAGAAATGAAAGAAGTGAGATAATATTAATAATATTCATGTGTCTCGGTAAAAAAAAAAAAAATATTCCCATGACCTTATTACATTGATATTCCTCTTTTTGACCCATGCTGACCTAACATATCTCTAATCCCGTGACCCCAGTCCTCTGATATTCCCCTTTTGACCCCTGCTGACCTAACATGTCTAATCTTTTTGCCTTCCACCATGCCTTAAATCAGCTCTGAAGGACAGTGCCTCCCTCAGAGCCAGCATTAGAGTGAGGTCTGATTAGTACTTGAATGGGTGTCTATCGGGGAGAGCGTTACCACTCTGCCGCCGTGGCTATTATTATTATTATTATTATTATTATTATTATTATTATTATTATTATTATTATTATCTGCACTGGAATGGTGTGCACATATACTTGATATATCTATTACAGTGGTAACACGCTGGCCTCGCTTTCGCGAGGTCGATGGAACGTGCCTCGTCCAGGCGAGCTTAAGCTGTTTACTGGGGAGGTTACTGCTGTGGCTGGCCACCACAGTGGGAGGTTGGAACCAGTGCCAGCTGGCGACCGCTGTATGGGTCCACCATGACCCATTCCACCCATCCGTGGGTGGAGAATCTAAAATAAAATCTATTAAATGTGGATATAAACTTATTTCTTTATAGCGTTTAATGAATTAACTTTGAAAAGGAAGGTATTAGTTGGCTCCGAAAATTCCTACTTTTAGATTTTGCACATTTTAATCAATAAAAAGAGATAATCCCTCCCTGTGTCCACTGGAAGAACAAAATCCCTTTCCCAGCCTGCATAATTCTGTATAAGCTGTTTAATTCTTAATCCCTCCCTGTGTCCACTGGAAGAACAACATCCCTTTCCCAGCCTGCATAACTCTGTAAAAGCTGTTTAACTCTTAAGTCATGATTATTCATACATTTAACTAGCTTAGATATAGGTTAGATAAAGATAGTCCTTCCTTTTACACTGCATAGAAGGATAGTATCTACTCTTATCTAAATACATTTTGCTGACTGCCCCAGTGATGATTCTGCAATTCTGACGATTCTGCTTGCTGATGGACCTTTGATCACAGTAAAATAAAGTCTTTTATTTTTGTCACTTTTTCAGTATGGCACCCAAATTTAGTTTAATTTAATGCCTCCAGGACACAGTCTCTGGCTATCTCTTTATCTTTTTTCTCCTCCTGATATCCCTATTGTCTTCGGAACAAACGAAATTTTCCCTCTTAATTCTGTCAACATATTAGGAATCCAGATAACCACTAACTTGTCTTGGGGGAATCACATAATCCAAATTTCTAGATCGACATCCAAAAAAATTGGGATTCTCTTTTGTTTTCGTCATTATTTTTCCTCTTTACAGTTACTTAAAATCTATAAAGGTCTTATCCGTCCCTGCTTAGAATACTGCTCACTCATCTGGGGTGCTCTTTCTTATACTTATCGCCTTGATAGCTGAATCAAAGGCAGTCAGACTCATTAATGATCCTTCTCTCTCTTTTAGTCTGGTTTATCTCTCTCTTCGCCGTAAGGTACCATCCCCCTCTCTTTTCTGTCGCTACTACATCCAACGCTGCTCTGATGAGTTGGCAAGTTGCATCCCTCCCCCATTGCCAAGGCCACGTAACACTCGCCAAGCGTCCTTGTCTTAAGGTACTGGGTGAAGATTTGTAGCTCGCGGATTGGTCGGTGCAGCGACTGCTTCTTCCCATTTACCTCCACTCAGGAACTCTCTTCCTCCTTCTCTCTTTCCAAATTCTTATGACCTATCTTCCTTCTAAAAGCAGATCTTTCATCATCTCAAGAGCCTAATCCTCCATATCTCTAGGTCCTCAGTACTTGGACTATTTTTTTAATCTGTCCTTTTCCTTTGTGTATCAATACCTCATCTCTACCTTGCCCATAAGCCTTGTCTTTTCCTTCGTCTTAATGTTTTCTCGTGCCAGGGCCTCAATTGGCGAGGGCAGTTTTTTTTGCCTGTCCTGTGTAATACTCATAAAAAAATATTTACTTTAGTGACAGAGTGGAACCACTCACAAATTTGAGTTGTATGGTCGAGTGTTCGCGTCCCACCATGATTCGAGATCAGGGCATTCACTCCGGGTAACAATTATACCTCCCAAGGCCAAAGTCCTTTGCAAGAAGGCGCAGTCCTATTCTGAGATTAGAAAAGGCATCCACCCAGGGTAACGATTACACATGTCAAAATCAAAGTCCTACGCAAGAAGGGACCATTCTATCCCTTAGTAGAAAATGGAATCCGTGACCTAAAACCTGTCATTATTTACTTCCACAGGTAATCGTACACCACCCAATCTTCCAGCGGTCGTGGCTGATTACGAAGACCATTTTGCCATTGATGTGATTATGGGCTTGGAAGG
The DNA here is from genome assembly GCA_037179515.1 of Halocaridina rubra. Classification (NCBI taxonomy): domain Eukaryota; kingdom Metazoa; phylum Arthropoda; class Malacostraca; order Decapoda; family Atyidae; genus Halocaridina; species Halocaridina rubra. The sequence continues at coordinate 33,409 of JAXCGZ010011599.1, read as the reverse complement.
AGGTGTGGGTGAAGGAGGATGGAGAGCTGCGGCCTGTCCTTCCCAAACGACAACACCTCCTTTCCCCGTCAGGTTACCCAAGTTCAACGCATCGGTCGCAACGAAAAATGTCTTTTTCTTGGAGACAACCTGCGCCTCTGCCCTCAATGCTAAAATGGTAAGATGCAAAGATTTATTTTTATTATTATTATTATTGTTTTTTTTATTATTATTATTATTAGTAGTAGTAGTAGCAGTAGTAGTGTTATTATTATTATTATTATTATTATTATTATTATTATTATTATTATTATTATTATTATTATGAAACAAATGCAGTGCACTCACGCATTTTTAAATTTACTCATATTATCTCCTATCCTTGTCAAGAATCGAACCTGGAAACTCTAGAGAACCACAGCTTAACCCACTAGACCAGCCTAATGTTGGTCTAGTTGACAAAACTGTGGCGCTAGTCTAGAGTTCCCAGGTTCGATAACCGACAAGGAAAGCAGATTATTATTATTATTATTATTATTATTATTTCGCAAAAGGGCCGACAGTCCCTTTACTATGAACTTATATTTACTATTGATTAACAGAAGATTTCTTATGTTATTAACAACTTATCATTTTTATATTTGGTAATAAATTGATTTGGGGAAAATACCTGATATCCAATATATCATATTATAATCCTTGTAAGTGAATATTAAAGGTATTCCTCCGGATTTTTAAGGAAATATATTTATTACTATCTATTTGTACATGGATGAATATATATATATATATATATATATATATATATATATATATATATATATATATATATATATATATATATATATATATATATTACCAAAATAGGTATTCAGAAAGAATGTATTCTGTGGTATTTAGTAGTCGTGCCTGCAGTATACCACTGTCGTA
>JAXCGZ010011599.1:0-27500 GCA_037179515.1 Halocaridina rubra | reverse complement strand
TATCTATTTTTTTATCTATTTATTTTCTGCCTTTATGATGTATTGGAAAATCAATAAGGGTCATAATGGAGTGGCTGCCTAGTGGGTCCTCTCCATTGATTTTATCATCATTCATGATAACACTCTCTCTCTCTCTCTCTCTCTCTCTCTCTCTCTCTCTCTCTCTCTCTCTCTCTCTCTCTCTCTCTCTCTCCTCTCTCTCTCTCTCTCCTCTCTCTCTCTCTCTCTCTCTCTCTCTATAGCAACTATTTTTTCTATTAAAATGTTCATTTATTTGTCATCATTACTAATCATTCCTCCTTTTTTACTTTTTTATTATTAATTAACTTAAGAAATTATTTTTTTTTCATTTATGTCTTTATTACTTCTGTCTTCTCTCCGAACTTGTAAATTTCCTTAAAAATGGCTCCTCATTAGTCTATTTCTTTCTCTTTGTCTCTAATCTTGCTCCATCTTTCTCTTGTGTCTATGTTAAACAAACTTCTTCTTCTTCTTTTATATATGTATTTTAGTCTTATCGCAACCCATTCCACCATCTTAACCAGGTGATTTTTGCCGAATTTATCATTATCTCGCAGAGTTATGACAATTTCTTCCATTGTGGATTCTTAGGAGAACATCTGTCGAACCCCTTCCCGACACCTGACTTCCATTCCGGATTCTAAGAAGATTATCTGTCGGTCCCCTTCTCAACACCTGTCTTCCGTTTTGGATTATTAGGAGAACATCTGTCGGTCCGCTTCCAGAAACCTGACTTACATTCCGGATTCTTAGGAGAGCATCTATTGGTTCCCTTTCTCGACACCTTACTTCCATTCCGGATTCCATGGAGAACATCTGTCGTTTCCATTCCCAAAACCTGACCGCCATTCCGGATTCCAAGGAGAACATTTGTCGTTTCCATTCCCGACACCTGCCCTCAATTCAGGATTCTAAGGAGAATTTCTATTGGTTCCTTTTCTCGACACCTGGCTTCCATCCCGGATTCCAAGGAGAACATCTGTCCGCACCATTCCCGACACCTGACCTCCATTCAGGATTCTTAGGAGAACATCCATTGATTCCTTTTCTCGACACCTGACTTCCATTCCGGATTCTATGAAGATCATCTGTCTGTCCCCTTCAGCAACACCTGACTTCCATTCCGGATTCTTAGGAGAACATCTATTGGTTCCTTTTCTCGACACCTGACTTCCATTCTGGATTCCAAGGAGAACACCTGTCGGTTCTATTCCCGACATCTGACCTCAATTCCGGAGTCTTAGGAGAACATCTATTGGTTCCTTTTCTCGACGCCTGACCTCAATTCCGGATTCTAAGGAGAATTTTTATTGGTTCCTTTTCTCGACACCTGGCTTCCATTCCGGATTCCAAGGAGAACATCTGTCGGTTCCATTCCCGACACCTGACTTCCATTCAGGATTCTTAGGAGAACATCTATTGATTCCTTTTCTCGACAACTGACATCCATTCCGGATTCTATGAAGATCATCTGTCGGTCCCCTTCAGCAACACCCAATTTCCATTCCGGATTCTTAAGAGAACATTTGTCGGACCCCTTCCAGACACCTGTTTTCCATTCCGGATTCCAAGGAGTACATCTGTCGGTTCCATTCCCAACACATGACTTCCATCCCGGATTCTTAGGAGGACATCTGTCGGACCCTTTCCCGACACTTGACTTCCATTCCGGATTCTTAGCAGAACATCTGTTGGTTCCATTCCCGACATCTGACCTCCATTCTGGATTCTAAGGAGAACATCTGTCGGTCCCCTTCGGCCAATATGTTTATCATTTTTTCCCCTTGTTAACAAGATGTGTTATTGAAGGCATTCTCTCATACTCAGCGCTATGGGAGAAGGAACTCTGATCATATATATTAGTATTTTAGTCGTTTTATAGTCATTAACAGCCTATAACTAAGAATTACATCCTTGTGATATGCCACAAACTTTCTTCATATGTTTTCTGTACATTACAAATTCATATCTAAACCAGTTGAAATGGAAATTTGTAAAGGACTTTACATAACCAAAGTACAGATCGACTTTTTGAGTGTGACACCGGGAAGGGCTAAAAAAAAAATACCCTTATAGGGCCCTGGCACCAAAAAGTACATTGAGACGAATAAAGAGTAGAAGGTTACGGACAAGGCAGATATAAAGAGAACGATAAACCATAGAAAAGGGACAGGCTGAAATAATAGTTGAAGGATACAGATGAGAAAAAAAGTGAGAGCACTTCACCTTTCCAACGATTAAATTATCTAAAAGATAAGAAGTAAAAATTCTGCAACATAATGAAGAATGTAACGACTGAAGTTACTTCACTACTTCAAACGGAAAGCAAGAGTTATTTTACTTAATATATAAAAGAGGATGTTCACCAAGACAAGCAGAATACTGAACTCATTTAATGATCAAATTCAGGGTATTTATATGTACAGCTATTTCAGTGGGAGGAGTTACAAACAACCCAAGAGTAATTATTGGCCCATTAACTACAACTTTAAAATAACTTAATAATTACTAAATGATTACCTATTTACAATAATTACATATTTTGATAAAAAATATTATTTACAACTTGTACGTTTGTACAAGAATAAAACAAGCAAAATATAATTAGCTGGTGAAGAAATAGGAGCCAAAGCCCTCCATGATACGTTATCTGTTCTCATCAAAAAGACCTTGAGTAGGAAACAAGAAGGAAATCAATATTGAAGAAAAGAATAGAAAGAAGACATGACTGGAATAGTACGCAATGAGATAAGAAGAAGAAGAAGAAGAAGAAGAAGGAGGAGGAGGGGGGAGGAGGAGGAGGTGATGGAGGAGGGAGAGAGAGAGAGAGAGAGAGAGAGAGAGAGAGAGAGAGAGAGAGAGAGAGAATATTTTCTACGCTCCACTGTAACCGCAGCGTACCATACCACCATTTATATATATATATATATATATATATATATATATATATATATATATATATATATATATATATATATATATATATATATATAGATAGATAGATAGATAGATAGATAGATAGATAATGTCTGTTGTAGTGGTACAGTTGCATGAATTTGCAACTAACGACGCACTTTCGATTTTCCATTGTTCATAGAAGTTTATCATGGATAATAATGTTGTTAATATCACGGTTTCATTGTGAATATATATGCTTAAGTGCCACGTACAGCTATAACAGGTTGATATAAGAACGACGGGAGAAGTCCTTACATTTACTAGCCGTGCTATGATATGAAAATCTGTATTTGTATTGTAGCTTAGTCATTTAGAGCGACGCACATGGCCCTGACATTTCCGGAGTCGAGCTCTCTCTCTCTTTTTTTATATATATATATATATATATATATATATATATATATATATATATATATATATATATATATATATATATATATATATATATATATATATGCAAAAACTACTGAGATCCCTAAAAAAATAAAAAATGGCAGAGAAGCAAGCACGTTTGTCAACTTGATTTATAAATCACTCTTGCTGTAGGCCTATTATGTTTCGATATTTTAAAACACTCATGATGAGTTTTCCAGGTTTCTGGATAGTTTTATTTATACATACATATATATGCACATGGCCTCATTCCCTATTATAAGGGGGTGGCAGAGCCAAGAAACACGCATTCACCACGATCCACATATACCTCAACCACTCCTCTTAGTTCTTGTTTTATTTATACCAATGAAAATACAGTGCTCTTAAAGCCGTTTTTCAATGTTATATTATTATATGGTCAATACTTTGTGCCAGTATCATTACAATCGCTTGTGCTTGAATTCTAACCTTGATATGTTCTAATTTACTTTGTGTGAATATTCGAATCCAGGTAAGAAAAAGTCACTAGTAAAAAAAATCACAGAAAAAAGTCACAAGAAGAAAAGCTTAACCTAACCTACCCTAACCTAACATACCCTAACCTAACCTAACCTGTGCATAATTACCTGTGACTTTATAACCGGCCACGGAATATTCATCTGGTCCTCATTTCCAGGCTTGTGCAGTGGAAAGTACCGCCGTACATCACACAATGCCAATACATCCATCCTCCTCCTACCAAACATATATCCAATCTCACATCTTTTGCTCTCTATCGTACTACAACCACGCACATTTAGACACCCCAAAACTAGATTTTTGGGGAGAAGTTATTCTCCCCCTCTACTCACCTTCTTCTTTGACGTCTCGCAGGAAATTAATGCAAGGGAGGGATTAGTAGTCCCCTCGACCCGTCCACTTTTAGTCGCCTCATACGATACGCAGGGAATACATTGGGGCTATTCTTTGATGCTGTGCCCGCCACCACTTACCCTAACCTAACCTAACCTGTGAATTATTACCTGTGACTTTATAACCGGCCACAGAATATTCATCTAGTCCTTATTTTCAGGCTTGTGCAGTGGAAAGTGCCGCCGTACATCATCCTAATCACCAGATTCACTTGGCACTGACATCTTCCCACGTGGGAGGAACTGATGCCATCATCCAGGCTTTAGCTGCTCACAAAAACATCAGAATAGCAACTTTAGACGTGGATAATGAAATTCAGGGCACTGGCAAACTCAACAGATGGCTGAAGGAGATGGAGTGGGCTAAAGGAACAGGTAAACTATATACATTTCATAAACTCATATAGCTTAAAGATGGAGTGGGCTAAAGGAACAGGTCAACTATGTACATTTCATAAACTCATATAGCTTAAAGATGGAGTGGGCTAAAGGAACAGGTAAACTATGTACATTTCATAAACTCATATAGCTTAAAGATGGAGTGGGCTAAAGGAACAGGTAAACTATACATATTTCATAAAGTCAAATAGCTTAAAGATGGAGTGGGCTAAAGGAACAGGTAAACTATGTATATTTCATAAACTCATATAGCTTAAAGATGGAATGGACTAAAGGAACAGGTAAACTATATACATTTCATAAACTCATATAGCTTAAAGATGGAGTGGACTAAAGGAACAGGTAAACTATATACATTTCATAAACTCATATAGCTTAAAGATGGAGTGGGCTAAAGCAACAGGTAAACTTTATACATTTCATAAACTCATATAGCTTAATTGAAAATAAAATGACAATAATGCTTCTAAGTTTGTTTAACTTCCTTTATATAACATGTAATTAAGCAAAACTAAATGCTGTACATATCAACAGAAATCAATATGAGTTTTACACCACAAAAATATTCCACTCTCTCAGGTAGTGCAGCCCTGTATTTTAATCAGTTCACCAGAAATGGATGTTTTGAATGTTGGGCTATGTAAGAAATTATACCATCATAAGTGTTCACTTTTCATTAGTAATATAACAACGTAGTGATCCCTAACCTCTCGTTATCAATAAATTTCATATTTCACCAAATGTATGAGAATGATTAAAGAAAAAGTGAGAATTGATGTTTTTTTGGGAAATTTCCATACTCTTTAATGATGGATGACACGGTGATTGTGAGTACATCTCGTGAAAAGTGTATATCAAAACTTGAGGCTCTATTAGATTATTGTAATGCTTATGGTATGGTGATTAATGAAAAGAAGACAAAGTATTTTTTTATTAATGGAAAAGACAAAGATAAAGAATCAATAGTGATAAACAACATAAAAATAGATTATTTTAAAAAGTAATTGTACTTAGGTGCATGGTTTACTGATGATGCAAAACTGCGCTCAATACTTAAATACCATGAAATCGATGGTACAGCAACAGTAAATGAGTTTAGTATATTCTGCATAAATAACATGAGAATGCCTAAGGTTAAATTTTTAAAGCTGCTTTGAGTTCTTCACTTTTGTATAGCTCTGAGAGTTGGTTCACAAGTAATTTAACTTGCATGGAAAAGCTTTTATTAGAAAGTGGTTTGGAAACTTTAGTACATGAAAGTAATGAAAGAAGAGGAGGATTTTTAACCAAAAAAAATGCAACAGGTTAACAATGAAGAACCTTTCTATGTGTTATTTGATATCTGCAGGAGGGAATATACACCTGGTTATCAATTCTTGAGTTCATATATTACAAACAATGTGGAAGCTTCTGCTCTAAGTGGAATAAATACTGCAATATTGAATAAACCCCAAGGTACCACAAAATATCTTACATATAGACAAATTTTAAATAGTCAGCTGACAGTACATAAAGTGTATAGTAGCAAAGAGTATGTACCAGATTATTTGCGAGTTGCATTCACAAGGTTAAGAGTAATGTCTCATGAGTTGCGTGTAGAGATTGGAAGGTGGAGCAGAACACCAAGAGAAATGAGAGTATGTGCTTGTGATCAAATGCCAATTCAGGGTGAAGAACATGTGCTAATTTAGTGTCCTTTCTCCCAACCAGTAAGACAAAAATATAATATGATGAACTATCTGAGTGTCCAATCACTTTTGAATGTAGAGCTTCATATTACCGAGTTGTGTCAGTATACTTATGAAGTACTAAAGTTGTACAGATAAGGAAGAGATTCAACTTTGTAATGAGGAAAGCATAGATTATTTTGTATGTATAGGTTAAATTGTAATAATTGGATGTAGTCTATTCTTCTAACTGTAATTCAGAATTAGGCATTAAGATAAATATGATTTTTTACTTTTGTTGGTAAGTTTGTGAGAATATTTGTAGTGTTCTTTAGGATAAGATTTTTGATGGACAAAATATTGTTTCTATTAATTATGTTATTAATAGTGATGTGTGCCATTTGAGGATATTATTTTTCTTTTTTCTTTTTTTTCAGATTGGGCAGGTATAAACCTCTCCGATGCTCTCCGATTAGGAGTGGTGTGTTCAGTTGGAGGAACTTATTTAGACCTGGATATGTGGATGGTTGCCCCACTACCCGCTAGTGATACGTGGATAGGTAGAGAGAGATGGGATCATTTGTCCAATGGAGCATTCAGGTAAGCTGATTTATCACAAATGCTTATACCTAACTACGGGTCCTTTTTGCCTTCCCCCCCCCCCCGGTTTTGACGCCGCTGTTTTGGCGCTGCTGTTTTGTCACTAAATTGTTTTGGCGCAGCTGTTTTGTCACTAAATGGTTTTGGCGCTGCCCTTTGGGCACTTAGAGCTAACCTGACCTAACCTAGCCAAAACAGCTTAATGCCAAACGGGAAGTGCCAAAACAGCACCAAAAGAGCTGCTCCAAAAGGGCAGCGCCAAATAGTCTCATTCCGCTAACTACTGATGCAAATCTGGAGTAGAAATATCTCTGAACACCTCAGTAACAATTATAAACGTTTTAGACAAGAACATTAATTTAGTAATATACTATCATTATATGTATGTAATGGGCATTCCCTATTTATTATAGAAGAGCTCCTTGTGCGAGTGTATTTCTCACATGAGTGAGCTTGCAATGCTAGTTCGAGTCCTTTGAGTTTAGAATTCTAAAAAAAAAAAAAAAAAAAATGGATAATAGTTTTGTTGATATCACTGTTTCATTATATATATATATATATATATATATATATATATATATATATATATATATATATATATATATATATATATATATATATATATATATATATATATAAACTTGTCAAGATGGAGATTACGTAACAAATATTCACTAGTTATGTACATATGCAGGTAACAACTGTGATAAGTATAAACCATATTTCAAATTTACTATAGAATACCATTCTTACTTCACACTCCAAAGATATAAAATATTTTCTTCAGAATACCGAAGGATCACTGGGTCTGTGAGGAAGCCACCAAAGAGCTGACCGAACATTTTAAGAGGAATGTCTGGGGACACAATGGTCCAGGTGTCTTTCAGAGAGTTGTCAAGAACATATGTAACATCAACAATATCTCAGATGTTCACCAGTGCAAAGATCTGGAGATTTTAGGTAAGTCAAACATGTGAAGTAATTGTATACGTAGTGGATGGATTCGGTTTTACGTCACGAACTCCCTTTTCTACCAAGGGCTAGGACGGTTGCCTTCTTACGAAGGACTTGTTTTGGCAGATGTAATCGTTACCCTCAGTGTATGCCCTTACTAACCTCAGTCCGTGACGGGGCGTGAACCCTCGACCTGCCGCCTCGTAGTAGTTGTTTTTTATCTATTTAAATTTAGGCCGCTTTCACACCAAAGTGGCACGTCGCACGTGGCATGCCACGTGACACGCCAGTAGAAAACGAACATCCGGAAATATATGAAACTTTCACAAAGAAGTGGCATGACACGTCCCATGTTGCACGTGCGGCTTGCGTGCCACTCTGAGTGACACGAAAGTCTCATGTGGCCCATGAGGCGTGTCACGCCACGTCTGTGTGAAAGGTTTCATATATTTCCGGGTGCTCGTTTTAAACTGGCTTGCCACAGCATGTCACGTGCGATGTGCAACTTTGGTGTGAAAGCAGCTGTAGATGCATGATAGTAACAATATACTTTAATTTAAGCTGAACTGTAGTTGTCCCAATCTGTGGAGGAAATTCTTAATTAAGATTTATATTTCTTATATCATTCCTATTTTTTTATGTATGACAATTACCTGGTAAAAATCTTCACATTCTAATCTCAACAGCATTTGGTTGCATATTGCATAAATATTACTCTGAACACTTAATATTATGGATATGAAGCAATATTTTATCCTCCTTATATAGTAACTTAGAAAATTCTCATATATTTAAAAGCTCGTTCTTTCATTGTTACTGATTTCCATTGACCTCTAGAGAAATTTCATTCTGTGCACCAATCCACTTTAAACAAATGATATACAAGTAATGGGAAGAAAAGGTAAATGGCATAGCAGGACTAAAGTCTCCAGAAAGGGAAAGGTCATTGCTGCTGTTCTTTGACATCTCTTAACATTATGAAGGTTCCCCTATAGAATTAGTTTCCCTATTCGCAGTAATTCTTACAGTATGGCCACTGGGGCAAAGTGGTAATACCTGCTACTTGATTCATCAGGCCCTGGGTTCTCGGACCGCCGCGGTCTGAGGTTAGAAAGTGCATTCACTCAGGGGAACGGTCACATTGCCATAATCAAAGCCCTCTGTAAGAAGGCACCGTACTTGCCCTTCGTAGAAATGAGAGTCCGTGATGTAAAACCGATCATTGTGCAAGTATTATGTAACAGGACTCAAAGGATAGTGGCTTTAGGTGCATGATAGTAGATGAACATTACAGAGATTTTGTGGAGAGGTTGTCGTTGAGTTTCTGTTTTACTAAGGAGACTCAAAGTACTGAACTCGGTTAAGAGCTCACAAACAGACAGGACAGATCCTCATACAACTACTCGGTTAAATGAAACTTAGAATTCAACTCTCTTTTAATTTTGGAAAATGCAATGACACATTAAAAAATAAAATTAATATTTGGAAAGCTGGAACAAATTTAAGATTTAAATTTATGGAATGTTGCCTCGAATCCAGGAGGTGGTGAGCACGATTTTGATTCCTGGCACCACAGACGGATGCCAAGATTTTGGCCTCAACTCAACGATCACCTCTGTCACACAGGGAGAGTAGAATAGAGGACACTGCAATTGCAGAAACAGAAACGACACACCATTCATAATAGAAAAAATGAAGGGACGAGCACACAAATAATGAGTATCCAATATTATTCTACTGGACAAAAATATATTGATTAGTCACAGCTAACTAGAAATATATATGCTACCGTAAGAGCATTCAAAACCATTAATTATTTGCCGGCATTAGCGTAAAACAATTTATTCACAATAAATGAAGAATAAACGAGATAAATACAGTATGTATTCCTCAAATTGTGGGTAACAATAAACATTTGCTATGCCAGTTGGGCAAAATTACTTATTAATTACTTTCAGTTTATAGCGTAAAGCACTTTAGTTAAATTATTAATTATTTGCAATTTAAAGCGAAAAAGCACTTTATTTACGAGTATTAACGTAAAACACTTTATTTACGATGGTAGAAAGGGGTGAAATGAAATTAGAATTCGTTAGGAGAAGGGGTAGATTTTTACGTGGTAATAAGCAATCTTCTGAGTGCGAAAGTTTACTTTGGCACCCGCAATGAAAGAAATATTTTATCAATGTATATCGGCGGTAATTTCCAGGTCAAGGAGTTAAATTTGGCCAATGAGATTCCATTTAAGTAGCCTACATAAGTTCATGTTGTATGGGAATGGGATTGAGAAAAATTTCATATAACTTGATCAGTAACGAATTTAACCAGTTTCTCGAATTCCCAATTTGCTTGACTAACGAGCTTTACCATACACTATCTCTCACCTTGTTTGTGCCAGATGAATTCCTGTGAAGACGCCAAGTAAAAACAAGGTTTGAAGTAAGTGTGACTTCTGAGGCGAGATCTTGGCTCTGGGATGTTTGGCCGCCAATTGAGAGTGATCAAGTGTCCCTCTTGGTGACGTCATCATTCGGCCCCCTGTAGGATGTATATTCAGAGCAGAATTTGTCCTATAATAATCGAGGGCTACTGTAGTGGTGGTCCCTGGCAGGCTATTATGATAGAGATTCAAGGGAGAGACAGTACTGTAGGTGCAACAAGCGGAAGCAAACAAAAGAAGCGAGAAATATTTATGGGCAAAATAGGTTACTAGCGAACAATCTCCAGAATGTTCTTTCCCTTGCAGCAGACGGAATTTTAAATATTCAAATAATAAAGAAGCTACTGAAATGTATCTAGACAGGCTAATGACATATGAACAGAGTCAAATTTATAACAAAATAATCAGCAATGTCAATTTTTATAATATAAAAAAAATATATCAAGAAAAGCAATTCTATAATGATAAAATTGCATAAACAACGTATCCAACAGTCTTACTAGGATTATGGCCTCGTTCATGAGAAAAAAGAAAGAGCAGAAACAGAATAGGAGGGAGATTTCATATTGGCATCATGCCTTCTACACTTACAAGAATATTAATGACGATGTATTTAAAATTAGTGATCTACTGAAATATAAACTGCAAATAATCATAATCTGCAAAACGCAAGAAGTGAGTTTTTTTAGTAAGAAAAGATTACAATAATAATAATAATAATAATAATAATCCTTTATTCCAATGTACATTGGGTATTTAAATAAGATACATATATATTCCAGATAGACATCTGTGGTGTACGATATAGACATACTAAAACAAGCAAATCATAAAGATGAGTGTACCATTAAAATTTACAAGTAAAATCTTCCTTTAAGAGCAACTTCTTAAGATTATATTTAAAAGTATACACTGAACCAGCATTTTTTAGTTCTCTGGGAAGCTGATTATATAAATGAGGTCCACGAATGTTTATATCTCTTGAGCCAATATCAGTTTTAGACCTTCGTACTAATAAATCTTCCCCTTGACGGGTAGTTAACCCGGTAACTGAGCTTACTGTAGAAAAATTATACAAGCAATCAGGAATATTGTTTCTTAGTATATTAAAAACAAAGGTACATATATCAAAAACATATTTATCTCTAATCTTTATCCATTCTAGATCTTTTAAAACAGGAGAGATGTGCTCGTATTTTCTTACATTGCCAACAGCCACTCGTGCTGCAAAGTTTTGTAACTTTTGTATTCTTTGTAATTGAGTCTTATTGGTACATCCCCAAACTTTGAGACAGTAATTAATTAAACTCATAGCTAAGGACTGGACAATTATTATACGAGTTGATGTTTCAAATGAGTCTTTTACCCTATTTAGATATATTAGAGTACCCATTACTTTTTTATAAATTTCATCTATATGCATTTCAAAATTCATGTAACGGTCAAAATAGACACCTAGGTTCTTTACCGAGTTCATTGGCTTAATGATATTACCGTTAAAATTTATATGAAGATTGTCATCAACTTCTGATAATAATTGTCTGGATCCGATAAGAATAGATTGGGTTTTAGTTTCATTAAGTAACAGACCATTTTTTAGAAAGTAACGTTTAGCCATATACAAAATTTCTTCTGCTCTACGAATAATATTTTCTAAATCATTAATTTCTCCTTCAATTAAGATTTGAGTATCGTCAGCATATTGAATGACATAACAGTTAGGTAAATATTTTACTAGATCGTTTACATATATTAGAAAAAGTATAGGTCCTAGGATCGATCCCTGAGGGACCCCAAACAATACCTTCTTGCGACTTGAGACTACATCTTTTATTCTGACTGACTGGTAGCGGTTTTTTAAATAGTTCTCGAACCAGCTTGGGTCAATGTTCATTTTTTTGCATTTTTCTAATAGAGTGGTATGGTGTACACTATCAAAAGCTTTAGAAAGATCGAGTAGTAGTAGCAATGATATTTTCTTATTATCTATATTTTTGTATATTTCATCTGATATTTTCAATAAGGCAGTTTCAGTTGATAATTTTGGCCTGAAACCGTGTTGACTTTTTGCAATAAGTTTATTTTTTTCAAGAAACTCACTTAACTGATTTGCAACAATCTTTTCAAGTATCTTTGATAAAATTGGTAGTAAAGAGATTGGTCTATAGTTAGAGACGTCGTCAGGATTTCCATTTTTAAAACCAGGAATTACATGGGGAGTTTTCCATAAATCTGGGTAGATATTGGTAACTATGGAAGTATTGATTATTACCGTCAGATAATAAGCTATTACAAATAATGAATCTCTAATAAAACGAAAACAAATTCCATCTGATCCATATGCATTAGAGTCTTTCAGATTTTTTATTACTAAGATTACTGTATTACAATCTACTGTAGTAGGGTTAAAGACATCATTACTTCTATTGAATGCACTATGTTCTTGAACATTATTATTATTATTACTACCATCATCACTATTATCATTACCATTACTACCACCATCATTATTATTTACACCATTATGAACATTTCTATTATTATTACTACTACCATCATCATTATTATTATTATTACCACCATTACTATTATTGATTTCATTTATTATTTCTTTTTTTGTTTTTTCAAAGGTTTTTTTCCCCACTTCAGCGAAAAAATTATTGAACTCTTCTGCTTTAGCACTTACATCTACCTCATCGGGTATAATTGATATGTTACTACTTTTATTACAGTTATTGGAAAGCATGGTTTTAGCAATTTTCCATGTATCAGAGATATTGCCTTTAGCGTTTTGAAATTCATTTTTGTAATACTGTTTCTTACTGTTACTTAATAATGATTTTACTTGTTTCTTATGCTCTGTAAACTTTTCTCTTAAAGGGATATTATCTCTTTGTAGCTTTACTTCATTTTGTAGTTTGTCTCTTTCTTTCATAATGTTTTTTATGTCATCTGTTATCCAAGGAGCGGGGGGACGAAATATTTCTCTTGTCACGAGTGGTGCACATCGATCTATACATGATGATAGGACACTGGTTAAAATTCTTACTTGTTTATTGATATTATCGGTATATAGAATTTCATTTAATTTATGTACTTCATTCATAAGTAAACTACAAAGTAATTCTTGTGAATAATTTCTTAAGCATCTGAATGTTTTAAAGATTGGTTGTCTCTTTGGTTTGCGAATATTTAGGGACGTTACAATTTCCTCGTGGTCTGCTATAGGGCTTGGCATTACGTCACACTTAGTTATCATATGTTTGGAGTTTGTTATTACTAGATCGATTTGGGAAACTGAAGTGGGAGTGATTCTAGTTGGTTTATTTATAATCTGTTCTAGATTTAAATTCTTAATAAGTCTACTCATTTTATTTTCTCTTTTTAGTTGATCATCATTAAAATCGCCATATATAAAAACTGGTTTGTTTTTTAAAATTATCTCCTTAAAAACGTCCAAAATATAGCTAAAAGAGGTTACCGAGGCTTTGGGGTGGCGGTACACGCAGCCTATGATAATAGAAGGAAACTTTTTATGTTGGACAGAGATCCATTTATCTTCCACTCCTTCGTGCTTCTCAGTTTCAAGATTTAGTTCAGTGGCCTTCAAATAATTTTTAACATATAAACATACACCTCCACCTCTACCACTGTCATAGCGATAAATATTATATGAAGGAATATTAATAAATGCATTGTTAATTGACGGATACAGCCATGATTCGCTAATGCAAAGAACATCAATATTTTCTTGTACAAGCATATGTTCAATTTCTAGTATATGGGATAACAGGGATTGTGCATTTATATGTACGACAGATAATCTATCATTATATTTACAAGTAACTTTCACATCGACAGCAGTAACAGCAACAGCATAGATTTATTAATGTAACCTCAGGTTCTTAGTCCCTTGCTTTTCATCTATACTCATGACATGTAGATAGGTTTGGAACACAAACTAGTTTTTTACTATGCTGATGGCAATACATTAATTTATGTTGTTCCATCCCTCAACATGAGACAACTGTCGTCGCTGTGTCATGAATAGAGATCTTGCTGATATTAGTTCTTGGTGCAAGATGTGGGGCATGAAGTTAAATGCAAATAAAACAAGAAATATGATAATAAATAGGTCCAAAACTCTCGATCCTCCACATGCCAATCTCTTCATTTATAATGTTACCTAAACATAATTTAATTCAGTAAAGATTCTTAGCTTTTGAGAGTACCATGACTTTGAACTACATAGGCAGTGTATATCTTCCTCAGTTGCACAGAAAATTGGTATCATGAGGAAGTCTTTTCAAATTCATGTAATTCTGGTAGATGAAAGGTTTCATTACTACTAAATATATGAGGAGTTTTAATATATGAAGCTTGTAACTCAAATTTTGCACAATTGTTGTGCAAGTTTGATTGGATTATGTTGCCCCACGCAGTCCTTTTTGTTAGTACTCTTACCAAGTGCAGCACTGAGTTCCTCCATCATTGCTTCAGTTTCCTTTTTTTCATAGTCATGTGTGTTAATTTGTTTCAGCTGAAAATACTGAAGTTATCTTGCCTCAAACACTGAATGAAAAAGATTGCATTAGGAAAGTATAAAGCTAAAAAAAATCTTAACTATAACAGGTAATATGATCCAAAGATTATGCACTTTCATGACTCATCCTTTTTCTAACACATTTTCCTGTCTTCAATCATTGATGCCTGACCTCTACCTCCATCAAAAGCACTTTCAACTTTTCCAGTTTAAATTTAACAGTTACTTATGTTTGTACTCATAATATTCGTTGATTATGGTATTTGCCTGAACTCAATTCCACACTATAAGTTTCCTTTATTATTTCTAACGTTAGTATTTTATGTATCATGTACCCCGACATATATATAAAGCTTTGGTGTTGGTGCATAACACAAATGCTGACTGAAGAAAGAAATTAAAATATAATAAAGTATAATGGGAAAATGGAGAGCCACTTTGTCAGTTAGAGTATTTTAGGAAAGGGTGTAATGAGAAATCCAATATAGTAGAAAGAAAGATGGAACAAAAGAATGCATTAAAGAAAGCTGTAAATACATCCAATGAAATTCACCTCAAACTAAAATCTTGTCCATTCCAATTTATGATTCGGCTTTATGTGACAAACTCTTTTCTAGTAAGGGTTGGGATGGTGCCTCCTTTTTGAAGGACTTTGGTTTTGGCCTGAGTGAATGTCCTTTCCAACCTCAGACCGTGGTGGGTCTCTAACTGCCTACCTGATACATGAATATCCCCACACTACCACCTAGCCTCAGCGGCCTCCCTGTCCATTACAAATTATACAGTGCACCAGTGATGCCATGATATAAATTCAGATATATAATCCCAACTGAATTATACTAATATCACCAATATCTCATGAAAAATTACAGTATCAGGCAAATGTTAAGGAGTCATTCCTAAACAAAGAGCGACATGGCACTGCCCTTTACTCATCCAGTTAACTAGTGATTGGGTGGTATTTACCTTTTCTAAATGCTCTAGCTAACATGCCTGCATACTTATTTCAACCTTGTGTCTTGTGGTTGACACAATGTCCATTCATGATCAGATCTATAATGTACTGACCTGGGTAGTTGAAGCCTGCTGTGAATGTCATCTCATACTTTCGGCTGTAAATATAGAAGAACCCACATAATAGTTACTAAGGTACCTAAATGACTTTAACTTTTCAGATCCTGCCACTTTCTACCCTCTCCACTGGAAACGATGGGAAGAGCTATTTACAGTAGGAGGAAGCAATGCTTGGTCTTGGCCTTCAAATACTGTTGGAATTCATCTATGGAATAAATTTAGCAGAGGAGCCCCATTGCATCCAGGAGATGGATCAGTAGTGGATCGAACTTCCAAGAAGAATTGTCCAAAGGTTTATGCAACTGTTAGACAAATTAGAAAGCTCCGAGATCACTTACAAAAAAAGAAGACAAGACATCTCTCTTCAAAACATAACCATGATACATGAGGAAAGGCGGTCGTGTAACTTGAGGTTTTTCTCTGACACAGTAATGCAGTTTATGATCATTGCTGTGGTATCATACCTATATAAATTTATGGTGATGAATCCTAGAATGAGCAATATTTGCAATATGAAAATATGTGAGGTACCATGTTTGTCAATGTAAATTGAAGATCAGCTCCAAACAAATGTGCAGTGCATACAGCTGCTGGAGATATGAACTGATAAACAATGTTCTTAAAATGTGGAACTAAAATTTTGCCAAAGCCTTTACATTTGAATAATAAAATGGAAACTATAGAATAGTAACAGCTTTTTGCAAAGAAGCTTTAGGAAAAGGCTTATCAAAAGTAAGTTAATCAAATGCATTGCAACACTTTATAGATGCTGTATAGTCAGTTATTGGCTGTACTTATATTATACCATAAACTCATTACTGTTATGGCTTACCTAGATATGAAGCGTTGTGTTGCAAATCTGAAAGACCTCTTGTGCAGAAATGGCTAATTTGACTAAGAATGTCTAGTGCATACTTGCATTTTCGAATATAGTGCATTTAAATTTGGTAATAATAATGCAACTTATATATATATATATATATATATATATATATATATATATATATATATATATATATATATATATATATATATATATATATATATATATATATATATATATATATATACAGGGGTTCTTGACTTACGACAGAGTTCCGTTCCTGAAACGTGATGTAACTCGGATTTCAGTGTAAGTCAGAATGCACCTAAATTAGCACCTATGCTAAGGCAGTAGTAAAGTTTCTCCCTTTTCTATGCATTTCACTATCTTTCATTTCACGTCCTTGGTGATGGTTCTCTTTTTCCTCGAAGTACTGCCATCAGAAGAATCTGATTTAAGTTTGGGAGACAATACTGGCCATAAATTATCAAAAAAGAAGCAAAATGATTAACGGAAGATGCACTGTAACCACAAAGCATTGTAATTCCCTGTGTGTATATATATATATATATATATATATATATATATATATATATATATATATATATATATATATATATATATATATATATATATATATATATATATATATATATATATATAAACACACACACAAGGGGTCCTCAGTTTATGATGTCCTCAAGCGACATACGATATTTCGTGATTGAGATGCATCTCCCATAAATTGAAAGTTATCACCTTTGAAGTGAAATTAGAGGTAATGAAATGCTCGGAAAAGGGAAAAATTTTACTACAACTTTAGCACATGTGGGTAAAGTAAGTGCTTTTTTAGGTGTTCCGACTTACGCGACAAAATTTGTTACGAAATGTCTTGAGGAACGGAACTTGACATATGTCGAGGACCCCGTGTATGTTTGTATATATATATATATATATATATATATATATATATATATATATATATATATATATATATATATATATATATATATATATATATATATATATATATATATATATATATATATATATATATATATATATATATATATATATATATATATATATATTTGTATGTATGTATTTATGTATGTATGTATGGATGTATGTATATGTATATGTATGTATATATATATATATATATATATATATATATATATATATATATATATATATATATATATATATATATATATATATATATATATATATATATATATATATACATTACTTTCAGATCTCAGTCATAATACATTACAATCATTTTGTGTATAAACCCTCTATTTTGTAAAAAGAAATATTTGTCTTTGTATTTTCTTAAAGCACTGCAGAGACCAGCTGGCTGGTTAATGCACTGGTGTTATTTTTGGTGCCAATACCGAAGCAGTATTTAATATTAAAGGGGGGTTTACACGGTCAAATGGTTCGTCGAACGCGGTTCGACAGACAAGTGTTTGAAGTGATGTTCGAAAGTGTGAACGGGGTATTTGGTTGTCGAACACGTATTTGGTTGTCGAACACGTTCGACAAACGTGTTCGACAACCACATACGCCATTCACACGTTCGAACATCACTTCAAACACATATCTGTCGAACCGCGTTCAACAAACCGTTTGACCGTGTAAACCCCCCTTTACAATGCTAATGATATTTTTCTCATTGTGTTAAGGAAAGGGTTTTTAATCTCCTTTAAGGTAGATCCTCTGCATTTGAGAGTACTGTGTACATTTTTTTTTCCAACTTCAATACTTGAGGTGTAGCTTGGAGACGTTGGTTGTCTAAAGGGCGGTTTACACTGTCAAACGGTTCGTCGAACGCGGTTCGACAGACAAGTGTTTGAAGTGATGTTCGAACGTGTGAACGGGGTATTTGGTTGTCAAACACGTTCGACAAACGTGTTCGACAACCAAATACCCCGTTCACACGTTCGAACATCACTTCAAACACTTGTCTGTCGAACCGCGCTCGACGAACCGTTTGACCGTGTAAAACCCCTTTAAAGGTTTATGCATTATTTCCTCTCTTTACTCTCAAAATTATTCAGTATTTATCTTATTTAATATTTTTTACATAATGAAAGAGTTAAGACCATTCTATTAAACTGTAGCTTAGAATATGAACTTACATAGAAACTGCTCGTAGGTTTTAAAATCGTTCTATTAGGATAGATCCATTGTCAACATCCCCCAGTGTGTTTGTCCTTCATTAAAGATGTTTAACTGGTCTGTTACTCAATTCTCACTTATAATCTACAAAACTAAACATTTTATAAATACATTTAGTATACTACAGTAATAGTCAACCTTTGTACAAAACTGGGAGTGTCGATATTTTAATTTTTAACCATGGTTTAGTTCAGCTGTTTAAGCTTCAGCACAATTGGCTGCAAAACATGAACCGCAGTCATACCCCCATTTAAACCTTTTTATTTTTTTAGTGCTATGTTTATATTAAATAAAAGTCAATTTTGTATGATGCCATGACAGCAATGTTCATTACAGATCTTCCATGAATCATACCCCATTGAGTGGTATATTTACGAAGAAAATAATCCAAAAATATATTCCGCACTCTGAGGCGTCAGGTCGAGGGTTCGCGCCCTTCACGGTCTGAGGTTAGCAAGGGCATGCACTGAGGGTAAGGATTACATCTACCAAAACAAGTCCTCCGCAAGAAGGCAACCGTCCTAGCCCTTGGTAGAAAAGGGAGTCCGTGACGTAAATCCGGAACAATATTCTATACTTGAATATTGTATTTCAAATGATCTATAAGTTGCCGAAGATTTTACATACTGTAGCATTGCAAAGATTTTTCAGAATTGATTCCATGATAAAAAAAAATTAAATATAAAACTGAAACTTATTGTCTCAGATAAGAAAAGATGTTTGTTCATTTATCATTTACTGTAATTTGAACACGTTAGAGAAATAGAATATGGACTAAAAATTCAGTATACAGTGAGTCATTGGCCCGATTTCTTAAATAGTGTAAACCTTAGATATCATATTGTTAGTTAGCTAGACACACACAAACGGATTTCATAAACGCATCTGACACGGTTCTGTGTATGGCTAGGATCCCGTACGGGATCCTAGGCCCGATTTCTTAAACAGTGTAAACCTCGGATACCATATTGTTAGTTAGCAAGACACACACAAATGGATTTCATAAACGCATCTGACACGGTTCTGTGTATGGCTAGGATCCCGTATGGGATCCTAGCCATGCACAGAACCACGTCAGATGCGTTTATGAAATCCATTTGTGTGTGTCTAGCTAACTAACAATATGGTATCCTAGGTTTACACTGCTTAAGAAATCGGGCCATTGACTTTCAAACCTACACTACTACGACTTTTCGACTTTACGACCACAAAACTGACCGCAAAGGGTTAATTAATTAATTAAATAATTAGCTGTTTGTAGGGCCACATTCTTTCTTTATCTTATCTCTGTTTGCCTTAGCTGTTAGGCTGATTGTCCTTCCTAATGCCTATTACGGGGCTCGAACACAGGTTTGCCATTTCCTGAGTCGAGTACTGTAAGCACTACGCCACTGCAGTATCCAGTATTAATAATAATAATAATAATAATAATAATAATAATAATAATAATAATAATATGGTGCTATAGAGGTATAAAAAAAAAAAAGACAAAATCATATGACTTAAGGACGATGTACTGTTAGTGAGCACTATGCTCTAGCCCCATCCTGTCATTTCTCCAGTGATGTTAAGGTGCAACTCACGAAAAAAAAATCAATGTACATTGGCCACGAAAGAGGAGTTTATTCCAAAACTAGTTCACTGTTCATTATGATGTTAAAGCTGAATGTGGGCACTGTAACAAAGTGGTAGCGCTCCCGACTTTGTTATCAGGTCGAGGGTTTGCGTCCCGCCACGATCTGAGATTAGAAAGGGTATTCAATCAGGGTAACGTTCATACCTACCAAAACCAAAGTCCTACACAAGAAGACACCGTCCTACCCTCGGTACAAAACAGAGTCCATGAAGAAAAACCGATCCAATGATGCTTAAGCTGAGTATAAAAGCCTGCCAAACATAAATATCATAAATATTGATTACTGCACCGAAATACTAGCTGAAATATTGGTTTGCACATGTGCCACGGGTTATCCCCTGCTTCAAGGTGGATACATTTATTTGGCAATGATATTTCATTGCAACACTGTAAGGGACGCCTCTGATAGCATTTTCATTTCTGGCATCTGTCAGAGTAAAGGATATATAACAAATATTTTATTTACAAGGCTATTTTGTAGAAGAAAGGAGAGATTATTGCTTACAATGTATATGTATAGAATGCTTTTGTGTCTAAAATATGATTGCTGCAATAGGATACCTTTAGTCTGAGATGAATAGTCTTATAAATGTAGCCTCTCTAAAAGTTTTCTTCTCCCTCCTCTGGGTTTGTTAGTATCAGGTGGTATTATAAGCTATGTGGAAATATAAGACAATGCAGAATGTGTCAGATACTGGTGGTAAATTTATGGATTTTTAGAAAATAAAAAAAATAAATATTCCTTATAAGCATTTTAGTATGAACATTTTCCTTCCAGATAAAGTAGTTAGATGGAAGAGCTTATGAATTCAAATAACATAAGGATCTCGCAAATATATATATATATATATATATATATATATATATATATATATATATATATATATATATATATATATATATATATATATATATATATATATATATATATTAACCAATTAAGCACATTACATATGTGAAGACAAGAATTATTTATATTTTTACCCCGACCGGGACTCGAACCTAGGACTTATAATTACTAAGTCAAGGCGCTACCAACTACACACCAAAGAAGATTAAAAGGAATCCAACCATATAGCTTATATCTGCTATGCTTAGGAATGAACGCATTCTGTCTGAATGCCACTATGTTCATATTACAGATTCCCCAACCTCACTCGTGGCTTCATTTCCGAATTTAATTCAATTCCCAATCTCATTCGGGCTATACAATAACCAATTAAGCACATTACATATGTGAAGACATGAATCATTTTTATTACCCCGACCGGGACTCGAACCTAGGACTTATAATCACTAAATCAACACGCTACCAACTACACACCACAAAAGGTTAAAAGGAATCCAACCTTATAGCTTATATCTGCTATACTTAGGAATGAACGCATTCTATCTGAATGCCACTATGTTCATATTACAGATTCCCCAACCTCACTCGTGGCTTCATTTTCGAATTTACTTCAATTCTCAATCTCATTCGGGCTATACAATAACCAATTAAGCACATTACATATGTGAAGACATAAATCATTATTTTTACCCCGACCGGGACTCGAACCTAGGACTTATAATTACTAAGTCAAGGCGCTACCAACTACACACCACAGAAGGTTAAAAGGAATCCAGCCTTATAGCTTATAGCTTATAGCAGATACTTAGGAATGAACGCATTCTATCTGAATGCCACTACATTCATATTACAGATTCCCCAACCTCACTCGTGGCTTCATTTTCGCATTTAATTCAATTCCCAATCTCATTCGGGTTATACAATAACCAATGAAAAATGATTCATATATATATATATATATATATATATATATATATATATATATATATATATATATATATATATATATATATATATATATATATATATATATATATATATATATATATATATATATATATAATATGAAGAATGAGTATCTCTAGATACTTAACATATGAGCATGGCATCAGAGAGCACTGCTTAATTTATACAAGTCTCAAAACACCATGCACCAACTATCCCCACTGCAGAGTGTACAGAGAGAGAACATTTCTCCCCTGCTACCAAGGCCGTGTAAAACTCGCCAACTGGCCTAGTCTCACAGGTACTGTGTGGAGATTTGTATCTTGCGGATTGGTTGTTACAGGGACTGGTGCTTCCCTTTCACCTTCAACCCCAAACTCATTTTAGTCCTGCTTTCACTAACATTTATGACCTAACTTTCTTTAAAAGCAGATCTATCTTCATCTCAGGGCCTAGTCCTTCCATATCATTAGGTCTTCAGTACTTTGATTATTCTGTCAGTCTGTGCTTTCCTTGTAGTGTATTATTCTCTTATTTCTGTCATGTCCCAGTATTTTCTTAGTGGCCGGGCCCGATGAAGGCAATTTCTCGACTGTCCAGGTTTAACACAAAAAAAAAAAAAAAAAATCGGAAATTGGCAAACTCTTTGGATCACCTCAAAGTGGTACTGATAAATGTGTCATTAACTAAGTCCAAATCCTCTGTGATGTAGGAGGCTCCTACTCTGAAATGAGATTTCAGAGATGTGGTAGTCTTCATGGGGGAGGGGGGTACCTGGAGCACTGGACAGGACACACATTTCCATAAAGGCTCCAAATTATTAGCAGGCATCATTAATCTGATGGTAACATGTGATAATAAGAATGAGTTCCCTTTCATATATGTAAACCATCCCAAGGTGTGCCCATGATAAGTGTTCACTTCATCAACTTTACATAGAGGAATTTTTCAGAATGAACAAGCATATTTTCTCTCTCATTCGTACTACAGCATAGGTGATTCAGCATTTTAATCTATCTCAACATGTTTTGAATCCTTTCAGAGAGAATGGGAGGTTAACCCAGCACCATGTGAAGTACAACAATAAACTGTCAAAGAATAAAGTAGTTCCTGAAGTTGAATTTGGATTGCTGAAGAGGAGGTTTTGGAGGCTTCAGTACACTGATGCAGAAATTGACTTTATTTCTAATATTGTTACAGGCTATTGTGTGCTACATATTTATATGACCCTCAACTTCCCTAAGAAGGAAGTAATTCTTCTTCAGGAATGGCCTATTCCTGTTGAAGATTCATAGCAAAACTAATTTACACAAAGGGAATTTCAGAACCTTAACACTGAAAAGAAAAAATTCTTCAGGTTCAACTCAAAATTGCCTCTTTAACCCAGCCTGCCCATGACTGGGTAGCCCTTGCTGTCTTTCCGGAGGGGTCAGGCAAAGCCCCAACGTCTCGTTATCTGTACTGGCCATATTTTGGGTTTGGCAATATTTTTATGGCCGGATGCCTTTCCTGACGCCAACCCTCCGCATCTACCCGGACTTGGGACCGGCACCAAGTAGAGGCCTGCTTGCCCCCCTCAGTGGCTGGGTTAATTTACCTATATTCTTTTACTGCAATATTTGTGATGATTTTAAAGGTATGAAACTTTCTATATATGTTCTTTGATATACAACAAAAGAACATGTTATCATTTTTTATCTATTACTAAAAGCAATATTTACTCTGACATATATGCAGTATTTCTACCCACAAATTACTCGTTTAAACTTAACACAAACATTAGGAAAAAATTTTACCGAGTTATTTACCTAAACCTATATCTCCTATTCATCTGCCTCCTTATTTCCACCAAACACTACCTCACTATCTCCTAGTGCTGCCTTGCTACCCCTAAATTCTGCTTTGCTACCCCCTCCATGTGCATCAAGCCAAAATCTTTGTTGACCCCGATATCGTCATCACCTTTGCACTGGAAAGACAGGGTAGGAAGATTCACATTGTTGTGATGGAAGTAGTTGTTACTGTGGAAGATTAGCAGGAACCATCTGAGATTGCCCGGGGTGAGAGGGGCCTGGCTAGGGCTCATGTGGCTGAGGTCTTGGTTAAGGCTCATGTGGCTGAGGATCTGGTTCGGGTTCACGTGGATGAAAAGGTCCTGATTAGGGTTCAAGTGGGCGAGTGGGCTTTGGCTGGGATAAAAATGTGGAGTTCAAGTTCATTTGATTCCCAAGTATGGAATCGAGGATATAAAAGCAAGAGAGCTGCTGCATACTTGAATGACTGCTTGTCCTTCTCTTGTCCTTGTACTTCAAGTACTTTTCTTTCATACTGTTCCATTTCTTCTTGCTTGCTCCCATGTGACCTCTGGTATCTAATTAGAGTACAACTGTATGTAATACTACTGTCAAAGTTACCTATTAATAACTCTGCATGTTTGTACAGAAATAATGCCACAAACTCTGCTAATTATCCTGACATAATTAACAAGTCCAAGAATGTCACATTGAAGGAAAGTAATGACCACGATAAGTTTTCCTTCTCTATCTAAAACATTATGGCCGAGAAATGCTCTCTGCCTATGCGAAGACGGAGTAGCAGCAATATATGGCTTTAGAAAATAACTTCATACCAGCTAACCATGTAAAAATGTACCTGTTATGCCACCATCCAATATTTACATAATATGCAATACACGAGAATAATAGCATTCTATTAAACTATATACAATAAATTCAGGCAAAAAAATCACCAGGAATCAGGTTGACCCTTGTTTTTCAGTCATTGGGTGAATTGACACTTATTATAAATGATCAAGCAGTCTGACTAACATCAAATTTATGAAATGAGCTACCATTTTTTTGCCGACAAGGTGCAAGGGAACATAGTGGCAGCATTCTTGTAGCCCTCACTACCTATGAGAAATATATACTTGTTAGATACATTAATATACATAGCTGATTGTCGTTACAACTCAAAGGTAACGTTTATTGAGTGCAAGTATTGGAGAAGAGGTATACAGGGAAGGCACAGACCTTTCATAATCCTGAGGAATAATTCATAGAGCAAGGTTGTCTAAAATTTGCTTGTTCAGAGGTAATTGAAGGTTAGGCAAAAAAATCCTTTAAATGTTTGTGAGTTAATTTGAATGTTCCGAAGCATTCTGTTTTTGGTATAGTCACCCCAATTCATTGGGAGTAGACCTTTCATAACCAGTCTCTAGAACAGATGGAACCTGTTAACAAAGTGTCAAAAAATCGAAGGTCATTCTAGAAGAACAGAGGAACCCTATAGTAAAGTAATACTATGTATCAGTTACCCAGCTAAGTCCCGAATGTTTGGGAATCCTAATCTAATGATGTAGGCAAATGTGCACATAAGGAGTATATTTCTGGGCAGCCCCGACCTGCAAGTTCTAAAAGTCTTTAGATTTTGTCCTCTCAAACAAGTCCCTGTTGCCCATTGAATAGAGATTGCAATCACTTGCAGTTGCAGGGGAGGCAAAGTATAGCCTCGATTACCAACGTATGGCCATTGTTGGTACCCTGAAGTCATAGGGAACCTTTCTTACAACTGTAGTAGTGACATAGGTTAAAATTTTCATCCCGAGGTCTGCTTCGAAGTACTGAAGAGAAATCGCGCTGACGTTGCAGGTCTCCTACAGGGTGGTCTTAGTCAAGATCGGCCGAGGGTAGGACGAAAAAGCCAGGCTGGAGGGATTTGAAAGGTGCATCGATCGCTTCCTCTTCGTCTTGCCTATCTTAGAAAGAAGATAATTTATGGTAGTGTACGAACCTGGGCCTGCAGCGAAGACGGCGGGGGAGTGAAAAAACGAAGAGAGAGAAACTGTGGAATCACGCCTAGCAAGAATTTCATGAGCAAGGGAAAGAGAAAACAAAAGTCTTTAATATCAAAAAAAAAAAAACACTCTAAAAAAGCCACGTACACGCATTGATGGGATTCAAACAGACAGAAAGAAAAAAATCCCTATATATGTCCAAAAAAATTAGTGAAGAGAGAAAGAAGGGTATTTAAAAATCCCTTATTGGTTGTTGGAAAGAACAACCCACGTTTTAGAACTGAAAGAAAAAAGTGGGAAAGAAAAGGTCCCCTTTTATTATTTGTTTTACCTAGTTTTAAGATAATTTTAAGCGACAACTCAGAGACTCCTTTAAAGATAGTTTTTGAATAAGTGCCTTTGATGAATTGTATGATTTGCACCGATAGTAATAAGTTGTCTTCTGCCTAAATAATATCCTTGTTTTGCTTTAGCATTATCATTGTTTGAATCATGATTTAATCTTTGTGTTCATTAAGTTCTCATATCAGTTTGTCTCTGAATAGGAATTGCACATTGGAATGATGAATGGTTTCTGACTTTTCACATCGTAACCAATATTTTGTTTCAGGAGTAGTTTTTTAAGGCCTAATTTTAAAACAAATCAATGCCCCATAGTAACGATAGGAAGTTACCATTTATGTTATTGTCTATCGCATTTTAAATGTTCGTACATACTAATGTTCTACATGATTTATCTTTTTACTGTAGCTAACCAACTTTTGTAAATCTTTTGAAAAAGGAGAGAAGTAGACACAGTAACGTCATGATCTAAACTAACTTGTGATCTTAATTAGTGTTTGATAATGATTAGTTACACTGAAATCCTAATGATTAAGGTTAAATTTATTTGTTAAATATAGGAATTCTTAGAAAATAGCTTAAATAATTCGGCCCCATTTCTATTGTAAACTAATGTTAACTAGGATATGTCCAAGAGCTCTCGAAAAAATAGCCCATGCTTCGACTGAAATAAAAGATATTTCAGTTTTGGTTGGGAGGGATGTCGCATGACGGAAGTCGTAAAGAGAAACGGAAGAGGCTAGAGGGCAAGGGTGAAATAGAATACTCTCCCAATTGTTTTTCTGCGGTCCGGTCAATGTTTGTAGAAAGTGTCAAGGAGATATATGACCGGACCCATGGGACTTAGCATCCGGCATCAAGTACCGGAAGAGGATGAGAAAGGCCAAGAAGTTAGCCATTTCCTAAACCACAAGAAACACAAACATTTGACCCGTACGTATGTACATGCCCTGGAGAGATACCCAATAGCCACGCTCTG
>JAXCGZ010011598.1:27500-92435 GCA_037179515.1 Halocaridina rubra | reverse complement strand
TTAAAATATCTGTGTACATATAGGCTGATCCTACTCCGCGGATTTCCGGGTTCGCGCCGGGTCCCGGAACTGAACTACCGCGATAAGTGAGGCAACACTGTAATTGTATCGGCGATTTTCTGCCTTTTATGTATCTACTTATATTACGACTACTTGCTAATTATTGTACTATTCCATAAACTTTATTGATTGTTAACATATCTAACAGTAAGCAATCTCATATTTTACTGCAAATTAAAAGTGTGATCATATGAAGCCAAGTAACTCCCAGAACTACATGTAAAGTTAAATAATCCCCTAAATTGTTAGGTTAGATTAGGTTACTTGCCTTGTAAATATGAATAACCCAAGAGCACCCTGGGGTCACACTTCTTTACAAGATCCGAAAAATTGATGCATAATTTCCTACATCTCTGCTTCAGAAAAGCAATTTCCAAGGACGAGCACCACTAAAACCTCGAAATGGTGGTGGACAAAGAGCACCTGCACGTCCTGGTCCCAGCAAACCCACCGCAGTTCCTAGAAAAGCTGAGAGAACTCTAGCAAAGAGCAAGAAGTCTGGGAATGAAAACTGCCCTCCTCCTGTTAAGATGACCAAACCATCGTTTAACAACCCAGTTCCAGCAAAGAATCTTTCAGTTTCTCTAAACCAGCAGCAGTTGATCAGGGTAAAAAGGTACAAAAATTTTATTGGTTGACTTTTGTATTTTCTAAATGGAATTACGGTAGTGCTGTGATTAAAGTGCTTGACTAAGGACGTGACAAACAGGTGTTTGAGCCCAATGAGGAGCTTTAGGAAGGACATCCAACCTTAATGCATCAGCTCGAACCTTTCTGTGTCCACCCCTATTGGGACGGGGGCTTAATAATGACATAAAACAGCAAAAAATAACAGCAGTATTTTGTTTTTTCAGTCAAAAGCTGTTATGCTTGAACTCATAGGAGAATGAATGAGTATGCTTGAAATTGGAAAGATTTCAATTCATATTCCTAAATAATCTGAAGAATGTGTTGAAAATATGAATACTGTTTTTATCCTTAGTAACTGTACTATTTTATATTATTTACTTATCTTGGCCACAGCCTATTTCCACTTGTACAAGGCCATAAATGTTATACTTCCTCTTGAATATCAAACATCATTATGGTGATTCTTGATTATTCTATGCAGGTAACTGAAATTATAAAGAAACTCACTGTTGATTTAACCTACAGGCTGTACGAAAATGCAAGGTCCAAGAAAAGTTGTAAATTCGACATCGAGTCAAGAAAGTGTTGAAGAGAATACTGAATTGAACTCCACTATGAAGAATGAAGTACCAAATGCAAAATGGCTGAGTTACAACTGCCCCAGGCATTAAATTTATCTGACATCAAGCTGGAGTGTACAGCAGAGAATGAGAAGATTAAACAGTGTCGTAACCCAAGAGGAACCAGTCTAAGCAACACATTTTATGGAAAGATATACCACCCAGTGATGGTGACCATGAAAATGAACTGGAGAGATCGTCCAATAATTTACCAAATGACATAGGGATCTACCAAGAAATATACAAAGTAGAAGAAGAAGTAGCGTACGAATATAACTACAACATTGTAATAAATGAACCTCGTAAGTTACGTGACAGTCGCACCAGAGAACCACTTTCAGTTGAATGCTTAACCGAGGAGGCGTCTCCTTCCATGGAAGAGACTTTCAGTCAAGTCTTAGCGGGAAATCTTCCTCGTTGCGACGTGAGGCTTCACCACTAAGGAGACAGACTTTTATCACTTCCAAGAAAAATTTAGTGCTGTGAAAGACAACTGCTTGCCTCCTTGTGATGAAATTTCAACACCCATTCGCAGACAGACGTACGTTGCTTCCCCCAGCCGTTTTGCAAGTGTAGCAGAGGAACAGTCCGCTTAAGTATGCAGAGAAATGAAACGCGAAACATACGTCAGGCATAAAGAGGACGTGCGTCATGGAGTTGATATTGGCTACAGGCTATTAGAGCAGTCTGTATCATCCGACACATCAACACCCACTGTAAATAACACTCCTCCAATTCACAGTATCCCAGGAGTACTTGAAATGACCCCCATGACTCCCAATTTATCAGCCAACAAGTAACACAGCCGCAATGCGACAATCCTGCTTGAAGATGTTGGAACTGCTGGGTATGAAGGAAGAGTTCCCTGATACACCACAGAGTGTTATAAACAAACAAGTAAAACGTACTTCCAGTAAGAATGAATCCACAAAACTTAGCAATACTGGATCACCTGAACAAGAAATTGTGCACTGCGCCTGCCTCTCCAATCTCAGAATACGACACTGCCCCGAGCACTCCCCATTTTCAAAAATGTGTGAGCACTTTGATAGCTCCCTTGAATTTCCAACACCGAACATTGACGGTGCTGTATCTCTGATGAGAGCTGTGGACATGGTCGACGTATCGGCATATTATCCCAGGAGGTGGGCTGTCCCTTAAAGCAAACTAATAACAGCATAAGCACTGACAGTTTGGAGAGGACGTTTAATCAGGCTCATGATTTGGAACCTGATGTCTGTGGTAATCGAAGTTGTGAGATGGTACATCCAGTTGAAATGGTTGTTGTGAGGAAGAGGAGGAAGCTGAAGGGAATAGAAAAAGTGCTGTACGTAATGTGAGTTCTGAAACGGTGACCAAGAAGTTTCAATCTTGAATCCTGAGGATATTGTGTCGATAGACAACCATCACCACAGTCCACGAGACGGTTGTAAAAGATCTACCGACATTTTCTCCGTCCCTGCCGCAGGTGACAGAGTTTGCTTTACCTAGACGAAAGAGTTCAGTAGGTACACACCTAACGCCATCTCAGATTTCGCTAAAAATGGCGAAAAGGAATCCTTTGATCTGCCCATCTCGTATGAAAGTGATGCCCTGGATGAGCTAATGCTTTATAAGGGCAAATACATTGAGAAAGAATTTTCAATGTCCATTCACCAAAGCCACATAATGAGAGAGTTTTGTTATGGCTTCACTCACAGACTTCAGTTTCATTCCAAGTAGTGATCCCGTAGGTGCTCCACAGGGGTTAAATCTTGTCCAGCGAAAGGACTTGAACATGCACGATTGTCACTCAAATAATTGCCGTCAGCTCTTTGCTGACAATCTGATACAGGAGCCTAAGGCTTCTGTCAAGTCTGATATCTATGATGCCTGCCAAGGGAAGAGCTTGAGTACCATACTAGAAGTGGAAGAAGCCACGTCTGCCATGCTACTGAGCAGAACACGAGACATTTCACAGAATAATAAACAAACAGCTCAACTGAATGAAACTCACAATATGGGTTTGGAAAAATTAAACTGGAATAAAGAAGCATGCATAAGTAAGAGCGATGTCAGTGACTTGAGAGAACAGGAAGCTCATCAAATGATAGATGTACAAACCCAGAATTATTGGAGTGTGTGAGTCTCTGGAATGACTATTGTCAAAACAGTACAGCTAAAGCTACAAGTCCATATTATACACGAAATATGGCCACTGACATTAAAACTGGGGATATGCACAAGCAATCCTCAGCTCTGAATGAAAAGCATGAGCCATCTGTCAGCAATAGCAAGGAAGCTTTAGCAAGTAATATCCTACAAGCAGAGGCTTGTGTTAGTTTAAATTCATCAATGGATAAAAACCACCATCTTACAGACAACCTCGACAGCCAATGTAAATCTGTCATGGAGGACAGCTATTTAAAGAAGCGATCTGAGGAAAGCACTTCAAAAATACCCTTTCTCCAGAGAATCATAGTTGTGAGACCTTCTGTGTCACTTCAGAAATAGTCACTGATATGACCTTTGAAAAGGTAGGGCCTCTGGAAAACAAAGCACCTCCTTATAGTGAAGAACTTACTGTGGAAGAAACTGTCCTTTCTAAAAATACAAATATGGAATTGGAGACCGCTATTTCCCCATAAATACCTACGGTGAGGCTAAGTCTTGGAAGTTGATAAATCACCTGAGAATAATGAGTCTACTAAAAATTCATCGGATTCTGGAGGAAAGGAAGGTTTCGTCTTCATTGAGATATCACCCGTACGTCCAAAGAGACAGTTGGACGATACTGCGAGGAA
Organism: Halocaridina rubra; assembly: GCA_037179515.1. Classification (NCBI taxonomy): domain Eukaryota; kingdom Metazoa; phylum Arthropoda; class Malacostraca; order Decapoda; family Atyidae; genus Halocaridina; species Halocaridina rubra. The sequence continues at coordinate 88,342 of JAXCGZ010011598.1, read as the reverse complement.
ATCCTGGTCGAAGCGTAGCCGTGTCGTTCCAATGCCTGGGGTGTCGGTGCAGGTCTCTTCGCTGAAAGTCAACAAAGATAAACCACCGCTTAGAAATAAACCAAAACTTGTATCAAGTAAATGTAAAAGTCCTCAGACCAAGGCCAAAACCACAGTAAAATCTCCGAATTAATGGCACCACCCAAGTTAAAATATTTACATGTTCCTTCTCAAAGAATATTAAGCCAGGTAAATGAACTTTAGGTGATTTGGTAATATGCCAACTGTTAAAATACCAGTGGTACTTACAAGAAGAGGATAGCCTTCTTTGTGATTTAAATTGCCCTCAAAACTTGACAATTAGTGCTAAAATATGAAACGGTTTTAATGTATAAAAATTAAATGGCTGTATTGTTTTTATCTTTTTGTCTAGGTCTTCGGAAATCCACCTCTAACACTTCCTTGGTAATGCATCCACGTTTGCTGCCTCTTCAAAGATGACCAGCTTGAGAAGTTTGCCTCAACGAGCAACATAAGCTTAGGGTGTCCTTCAAACAAATCCATGTCAAGTCAGCTGAATTCAACGCAACCTCCAAACTCATCTTCAGCTGTAGATGTGAGGGGATTTCTCTCTACTTATCTAACTCCTCTTCAGCCTCTGCCATATCCTCTGACTCTCAGCTGTCCAATAAATCTTTCAATGAAAGCAAAAAAGTTGGAGTGAAGAAATATGGCAGTCTTAGAGTTGCCCCATCCAAGCTAACTCTAATCAAAGCAAACAAAACATCTATTGTTCATCATCCAATCCATATGCAGCCAAGTAAGTGACATTTTTGCATTCTTTACAAAAAGTTCACCTGTCCCCATTTGTTTGTTTCTATTCTATATCCCTATTTATCCCCAGTTGCATGGGGATGGACACATACTGGTTGGTGCTAAGGATTCAAGGCTGGATGGACTTTCTAACGCCCTGCTGTAGGTTTGGAACATTGGGTTGTCCCTTCCCGGGTCAAGTGCTCCAGCCCCCTTCGTTACCTAGAATTGTAATGTTGAGTATATCTTGCGTGTCGTGATAGCCAACTAAAAAGGACTGCAGGAGGGAGGGATGGCAGCTTTTATATCCACAGAACAGCTGATGGAAGGGGTGAGATTGTGCAGGGTATGATGAGTACCTACTTTCCTTTTTATTCAGTTGGGCCCAACCAACTGACTTCAATGGATTTAATATCGAGTTTCTTTTTAATGCCAACATCTCACTTGTTCAAAGATTTTGAAGAATGAATTAGGAAAATTCTTTTATATAGAACAGAAGTGTAAATGCTTATAACATGTACAGCAGTATTCATCAGCTACTAATGAACTACACTGGAGCACTGGCCTTTGGAGGTGGGAGATCCATAATCGAGGCCACAGTGGGGCATAAGGAAGGGCATCTAGATTTAGCACCAGCCCATTGAAAGACTACGGTTGAAGTATTAGGATACAGCTAGGACTTGTCCAGACAGCTCAGGGTTGAGTCTTCTTTCAGACAGTTCTTTCCTTATGGTCTACATCTACACTGAATATTCTGGCGTATTCATTACAAATCTCCTGCTATTCCATTACATATGACAAGTCACAACTGTCTCTATTTTCCTCATATTTGCAATTATTTATGGAAGGTCCACAGCTTATGGCCCTCAGTACCTGGCTTAGAAGGGGTGCGAAGAATCTCCGGGATCTGTTGACTCCACTAATGGCTTGAGGACAGACACACCTGGTAGTAATAATGGTTCTCTCCTTAACCTTGCACCTTCCAATAAATCTGTTTCTTTAACTTTTCACTATTCTAACGTTTGTGGCCTGAAGTCTAAACTTTCATCTGTGAACAGCACTTGGGTACTTTCCTCCCTGACCTCCTCCTCCTATCTGAAACCCAGCTGTATCTATGCTTCCACTAATCCATTTCAAATCTCTCACTATAACCTGTAAACTTGTTTTTGTTCCAAAGGTGGGGTCGTGCCTACTGCAACACTAACACGCCTATTGCAAGGCTCATGGACCTTGAATCTCCTGACTTTGATGTTCTCTGGCTAAAAATATAATTCCACTATGACTATATTTCTTTGCATCTGCTACTGTTCTCCAAACTCCACCGAGTTTGTGTCTTTCTTTGAATATCTGTCCTTGCTATCTTCTCACCCACATGCCGAAGTTCCTACACTGGAGATTTCAATGTACACCCCAGTGAGAGGCTTAATTCTTCTCACACTGATTTGGAGGAAGTGAGGCCTTGCCTTTCTCTATTACTCACGATCTGGAGCAAGTTATCAAGCGTCCTACTCGTGTTCTGATCGACACGACCATGCAGCATACTTTTGACTTATTTCTTACTTCTAACCCTTCAACTATCATTATTCTGTGCTTTTCCCTCTTGGTAAATCTGACCACTTAGTTATCTCAATTTCTTTCATTTTGCTCCCCTCCACCAATCCCTTCTACTCATCGACGCCAGCACTTTGAGCATACCCAATGTGAAAATTGTGTAGCTTCCTCCTTGACTTTCATTGGATGCCTACTGCTTTTGGTCCCACAACCCTGATCAGATAGCTCTAAACGTTGCCGAGATCATGACCTCTGGAATGGAGGCGTACATCCCCTCCTCTAGGAAAAATTTTCTCTCCCCCTAAACTTTGGTTTGTTCATGCCTGCTCCATGGCTATCCAGGCCAGGATCGCGCACACTGATCTTACCGAGCCTCACCTTCCGATCTACTCGCTTTACTTTTATTGTAGGTAGGAATCACTGTACTGCTCAGATTCGAGGTCTAAGGCTTCCTCATAAGAAGTAAAGTGATGACCTTAGCTCCTCTCCCACTGACAAATGCTTCTGGTCCTTAGCCCAAAAACTTTTGTAGCTCAAGCTTTCCACCTCTCATTCGTTCTGTTGGTTCTATAGCTTGCTCTTCCACTGACAGAGCCACTCTGGCTCTCATTTTTCTGCCAACTCTTCTATAAACAAGTCCAGTGCACCTGTCCCTCAATCTTTATCCCTCGCTAAACATCTATGCCCTCCTTATCCTTTCTTCACACAATGTTCATAAGGTTCTTCGCTTGCTAAAGACGAACAAGGCATCTGGTCCAGATCGTATCCCTTCAAGTTCTTTAAGGAGTTTGCAGATGAACTGGCTCCTTTGTTTTGCTGTCTGTTTTGCCTCATTCTGTCAACCTACCGACCTATTGCGCTAACCTCATCTATTGCTAAAGTTTTCAAAACTTTGTTCAGTGCTCCGATCACCAGTACGGCTTCCGCAAATCAAGATTCACTGGTGACCACTGTCCTGTCTCACTCATGTATGGTCATCTTCTCTGAGGAACTATGGGGAATCCTTTGTCGTTGCCCTTAATATCTCCAAGGCTTTTGACAGAGTCTGGCGCAAGGCTCCTGTTGGCCAAACTCCCTGCCCATGGCTTTACCTCTTCTCTCTGTTCTCTGATTTCCAGTTTTCTCTCTGACTGTTTTATATCTGTAGTTGTTGATGGTGTGACATCTAGCTCTTGCTCTGTTACTAGTGGTGTTCCACAGGGCTCTGTTCTTCTCTTCATCAGTGATCTACAATTCCCATCATCCTCTTTTCTCCATTCATTTGCTGATGATTCTACCCTTCACTTTCCTCTATCTTTTCTTTACAAACCTTCATATGCTACTCGTAATCAGTCTCGTATCACTCTTTCATTTACTCTGAACTCCGATTTGCAGAGGGTATCTGACTGGAGCACTCAAAATATAGTTAAATTCAATGCCTCCAAGACAAGTTCTGGGTATCTCTTTATCTTCTCCTCCTGATAACCCTATTGACTTCGAAACTAACGAAATTTACCCTCTTAATTCTATCAACATAGGAATCCATATAGCCTCCAACGTGTCTTGGAGGAATCATATAATCCAAATTACCAATCTTCATCCAAAATATTGGGGTTCTGTTTTGTTTCCATCAGTAATTTTCCTCTTTACAGTTATTTAAAAATCTATAAAGGTTTCATCTATTCCTGCTTAGAATACGGCTCACACATCTGGGGTGCTTCTTCTTATACTTATCTCCGTGATAGGGTTGAATCAAAGGCAGTCAGACTCATTAATGAACCTTCTCTTACTTTTAATCTGGATTCTCTCTCTCTTCGCCGTAAGGTATCATCCTTTTCTCTTCTCTATCGCTGCTCTGATGAGTTGGCAAGTTGCATACCTCCCCACTGACGAGGCCGCGTAACACTCACCAAGCAGCCTCATCTCAAAGGTACTGTGTGAATATTTGTAGCTTGTGGATTGGTTGGTGCAGCAACTGCTTCTTCCCATCTATCTCCAAACTCTGGAACTCTTCCTCCTTTTGTGTTTCCTAACACTTATGACCTGTCTTCCTTCAAAAAGCAGATCTATCAGGGCCTAATTCTCCATATCTCTAGGTTCTCTGTACTTTGACTGCTTTTTCTGTGTCGTTTTCCTTTGTGTAACTTTACCTCATTCAGCCTTGTCCTTAACCTTTTTCTTTTCCTTCATCTTGGTGTTATTTCGTGCCCGGGCCTTTATTGATAATAAAATAGTAAAAAACATAAATTTAGATAGATAGATAGATACGTTTATTGACCACCTCTTTTGAAAAGTACAGTATAATCTTTACAAAAGGAATATTTGGTCCAAATTACCATGAATAAATACAATAGATTTTGGTACAATCATCAAATAAGTAAATGAATTTTAAATTAATATACATTGTACTAGTAACTGAATGATATACGTACGTACAGTATTGCATCATGTGAAATAGTGTTCGATAGCGTACAATGTATTGGGGTCGCAGCTACGTGAACTAGCATATATATTTATATTTCCAGTAGTTTCATGATTTATTGATAAAAAAATGTATTTATTAGCCTAAGAATAATAAAACAGTAAAAAAACATAAACACTAACAGTATTGCAACATGTAAAATACTATACCGCTATCAGCGTTTTGGGACAGAGACTCGTTCAATCTAACTCACGTGTGCGCCGTTCACGTTGTGCTTATTAAACGTTTTGCTTGTGTTCGATAGCGTACAATGTATTGGGGTCGCAGCTATGTGAGCTAGCATATATATTTATATTCCCAGTAGTTCATGATTTTATTGATAAAAAAAACGTATTTCTTAGCCTAAGAATAATAAAACAGTAAAAAATAGTAAAAAACATAAATACTAACAGTATTGCAAAATGTGAAATACAATACCGCTATCAGCGTTTCGGACAAAGGCTTCCACCATCTTCCATTGTCTCGCCTCACTCGTGTGCGCCATTCACGTTGTGCTTATTATTATTATGTTTTGCTTGTGATTTTTTTACTCTCATATTTAACCTTTGCAATGCCTCCCAAGCATCCTTCATCTTCTAAGGCTTCTTGTAAAGAGCCTAAGCGGCAAATGAAAATGTTAACCATTGTAGGTAAAGTGAAACTCTTAGATATGTTGAAAGAAGGAAAAAAGTTTGGATGTCGGCTGCTATTTTACGTAAACGTAAAAATTATTGTAAAATTACTGTACCTATGTATGTCAAGTCATCATCACCTCATTCACGGTAAGTTTTCCTATCACTTTCATAAAAAAATACGTTGCTTGCTGTTATTTATAATGTACAGGGTGTTTTTTAACAGTACAGGAGGGTTTATACCGTGTAAACGTAAAATACATTAAAATATCTATACATATAGGCTGATCCTTTTAACAGTACAGGAGGGTTTATACAGTGTAAACGTAAAAATACATTAAAATATCTATGTACATATAGGCTGATCCTACTCCGCGTATTTCCTGGTTCGCGCCGGGTCCCGGAACCGAACTACCGCGATAAGGGAGGTAATACTATATATATATATATATATATATATATATATATATATATATATATATATATATATATATATATTATATATATATATATATATATATATATATATATATATATATATACATATATATATACATACATACATACACAGACATACATATATATATATATATATATATATATATATATATATATATATATATATATATATATATACACAGACATACATACATACATACATACATATATATATATATATATATATATATATATATATATATATATATATATATATATATATATATATATTTATAAAAGTTAAATAACCCCATAGATTTTTAATTTAGGTTGCCTTGGTTTTACAAAGTTGCTGAATTTCATATTTTTTCCATAGGAATCTATATTATGATAACAGATGGATAGAAACAACTCTTTGGTTTTATAATGTGCCTGAATTTCATATCATTTTTTCTCTAGAATCTGTACTATGATGATAGATGGATAGAGAAACAAATCCTTGGTTTACAAAGTGGCTGAATTTTATATTAACTCCTCCAGAAGAAGAAGACGTTGCAGCTGCTGTTAAGAAGGGTAAGTACACGACGTACTGGAATCTGTTCTCTGCAGTGCGTATGCTATTTCTTTTGAGAAAATAAAATCCAAGATACAGATATACCATACATATAATGACCTTAAAAATCACTAGGAAGGCTTTGTAATAAAAAAATGGTGAATGTAGAAAAAATCAAGATACACCTTGGTCCTTTTTTCCTCGTTTTTTTTTTTTCTGCAAATTACAGTAACGACCAAGAAAATAATAGAAAATAAAAACGAAATTCACGAGTAACGCCATGCAAGAAAATTTTATTTTTTATTTTAGTAGAAATTATCGACCGCCTTGGAGGCACATTTCTGCCATCCTCCTCCTCTTCTACTGCTTAATGCGATCGGAATTATGAAGAAAATTAAAAAAAAGCATTGAGAACAAACAGCAAATATATTTTAATATAATATCGTCAGGGAAATAGCGTGTGAGGGTGCATCAGCTGATACGGAAGTAGCAAAACGTTTGCCGATAGAGGTTTGTTCTCCTGCATCCTACTCCTTTCTGCCTCTTAATGCGATCAGCTATTATGAAGAAAATTGAAAAAAGGATGAAGAACAAAGAGCAAACATATTTTCAGTATAATATCGTCAGGGAAATAGCGTGTGAGGGTGCATCAGCTGATGCGGAAGTGTGACAAAACGTATGCATTCTCGTCCTCACTGCCACCATCAATGTTGCTAGAATAGATGAATGAGAGAAATGATAAATTTAAAAAATATACATGTAAGCTGGTAAGTTATTTCAAGTATCTTAGAGATGAAGTGCATTTTATTTGTTACAGTATGTACTACCATCTTGTAATTAATATATATCTTAAAATGTACCATACATTTGAAAATAAAAACATCCGCTTTATATGGCCACCCTGCACGTCCCAGTGTAAGCCTGTTGCCAACGGCATAATAGTGCATTAATTTGTTTACTGTACATTAAATCTGTTTATCTTTTATACTGTACACTATTTGCATGTTAATATAAATAACTAAATGTCTTTCTGCTTTATGTACTTATAAATTATGTTTTACTTATCTTATATCTTTGGTATAGTGTGTATGGCCACCATGCACGTCCCAGTGTAAGCCTGTTGCCAACGGCATAATACAGTGCATTAATTTGTTTACTATGCAGTAAAATCTATATATCTTTTATACTGTACACTATTTGCATGTTAATACATATAACTACAGGTCTTTCTGCTTTGTTATATACTTATGAAATATGTTTTACTTATCTTATATCTTTGGTATAGTGTGTCTATGGCGATTTTCCACTTACCCGTGACTTCTGAGAACCTATCTCCGTGCTATTTTGAGAGCTATGTGTATGCTGATATCCCAGATATATAATCTAATTAAAAATCAACAAAGAAAGCTTACTATTATTCTAAAAATGACCTTTCTTTTCATACCTACTTTTTTTTTTCTTCTTGACCAGTTGATATGGGCAAGCTGTGGTCAGAAGCTACAAAGAAACCGCAGATTAAAGCTGCACCCACAAAGGAAGTGTTGTCGCTGAGGGCTTACACGGTCACCCGTAGATTGAACAGGTTGCGAAAGAAGGCCTGCCGTTTATTCCAAAGCGCTGAAATAGTGGAAACTGTTGCTAAGTTAGAGGTAGCCATTGACAAGACGTTGATCACCATCCGCAAGGACAGAATGACCCACGCGGACATGGGTAAGAAGTGATTCCATGTTTGTATATTGCTGGGTACAGTACCTGAAGATCATGTGAGGAAAGCACATCTATGAGTGCGAAAAGGGTAATATTGGCAACCTAACTCAAATCCTTGGGCTGCTTCTGTCAGGGGTCGCCACAGCAGATCAGTCATTCCCATATCGTCCTGTCTCCTGTGTTTTCCTCCCTCACACCACATACCCTCATGTCCTCCCTCACCACATCCTTAAACTTCCTCTTTGTCCCCCTCGCCACCACCTGTAATAATACTGTAAAGTAAAGGTGGTCTTTGCATTGATTGATGCAGTGAACAAATGTGCCTCTAAATTTTAACTGTACTGTTTTGTCTTCAGTATATTAAGAACAGATTAATTATTTTAAAAGTAATATTAACAAATTTATGAGCCCCAATACATTTCATTTTTATTATTTCTTGCATTTCAGGTCTGAAACAAAAAATGCTGCAGTTAGTCCTCTGTTACAATCCCATTCTGGCTTCGTATCGGTTTGGAAACGGTTTATGGTGAACTACTGCACTTGAATTCCAACAGTGACATGGCTGGCCTGACTCATTTCCCTTATTACTAGGTAAAAACCTTCTTTAGAGTATCTTTTTTTTTTTTTTTTCCCTCAACTTCACGCCCTACTCCTTGAAAGCAAGCAAGGTGGCCACCACTGAACTAGATTAGAGCAGGACTGGTATATCAGCTTTTCTATATTGCACACCCAAATGGTTTAATACGATCCCCTTTAAATGCCTGAGTCGTGTTTCTAATGCTATACAGACACTTCCCAACTTACTAATGAGTTAGGTTCCAGAAAACTCGTTCGTTAGTTGTGTTAAAGTAAAATATAAAGTTCTATACTGTATAGAATTTAGGGTAAAGATACTTAACTACTACATAAAACAAAAAGTATACAGTAATAATTAAATTTTAATACAGTAATAATAATGTAATAATTCAGTACAGTAATGCATACATAGGTAGATAATGGGTAGGTTTTTGTTTGTCTTTGTGAATGTTCGTAACTAGGGGAGCCTCTGTTTTTGAGATCATCCTTTGATGATCACTATTGAGGGACTTTTTTTTTTACTTATGTACTTACTTACTTACACAACTGTTTTACCAATAACAGTTCATCTAATGGTGTACTCATTAAAACTGCCAAGTTTATAGGTGTTACAACATGAAAGATATTGCTACCCTTTCCTTCTCATTAGCTTTTGATATGCACATACAGTGACTGGAATCTCCTCTGTAAGGGGATGGCTGCGTCAAAGGACACACTCACCAAAAGTCAATACTTTATACCTTAATCACTCCTCTTGGTTCCTTTGGAATGAAGGGCTGCCACAATTCCCCCCACCACCACCCTGCTTGGGTAACCCACCGGGTAATTAGGCAGGATTCTTCTGCCGTGAGCCCTGTCAGCCATAACTGGTTCTTTCCCACCCCCTGATACGACCCTGGGATATCTCTTTATGCTAGATTCTCAATCTTCTAAAATAGTTTTACGGTTTGGACTATGCAAGGTCGACTTGGGGGAGTAGTTTGAAATATCATTTATTGCCACCTCCATTTCTAGATATGTTGGTCTTGCTGTTTTAGTTATTTGCTGTTTAATGCATTACTATTAATTCTCATTCCTTCATAGATCAGAATACTCTTTGCGACCAAATATCCAAATTGTCATGTATCGTAGGTTTAAACCTCAAAGTTTCGTGCAGGCTAGATAGAATGAGTCTTCATATTGAATAAATGTAATCTTTAAGATGACATAGTATATTATTTGTTCAAATTAACTTAGTGTTTTTACAGATATTTTACTTCCTCAGTGCCAAGATACTTAATGTAAAACAAAATAATTAATTTGGGTATTGGACATATCTTCCAGATTGTTGAATAACCCAGACATAGCAGCCCAGTACGCACATCCCACCGTGCCCCATTCGTACAGGGCCGGTTACGAAGATGCAATCAAAACTATTTCAGTTGAAAAAGTTTTTGATGTTGATCTTCTTCCTTGACCATGCCAAATCTCAACGCCTAATTGACCATGATCCTTGTTTATTTAATAAGGAAGCAGAATATAAGGTATTTTGACCTGGTGTCACAGTTTTGGTGAAGATGTGAGGGTATGCATTTAACCTGGTTCCTAGTTTGGATGATGCATTTGACCTGGTATCCTAGTTTGGGTGATGCATTTGATCTGGTGGTCCCAGTTTGGGTGAGGATGTGAAGGTATGCATATGACCTGATGTCAGTTTGGGTGAAAATGTGAGGATATGCATTTAACCTGTTTCCTAATTTGGATGATGCATTTGACCTGGTATCCTAGTTTGGGTGATGCATTTGACCTGGTGTCACAGTTTGGGTGAAGGTATGCATATGACCTGGTGTCAGTTTAGGTGAAGGTATGCATTTAACCTGCTGTCCTAGTTTTGGTGATGCGATTTGAACTGGTGTCCCCAGCTTTGGTGAAGATGTGAAGGTATGCATATGACCTGGTGTCATTTTGGGTGAAGGTATGCATTTAACCTGTTTTCCTAATTTGGATGATGCATTTGAACTTGTATCCTAGTTTGGGTGATGCATTTGATCTGGTGTCCCCAGTTTTGGTGAAGATGTGAAGGTATGCATATGACCTGGTGTCAGTTTGGGTGAAGATTTGAAGGTATGCCTTTAACCTGGTGTCCTAGTTTTGGTGAAGCATGTGACCTGGTGTCACAGTCTGGGTGAAGATGCAAAGGTTTTGCATTTGACCGGGAGTCCCAGTTTGGGTGAAGAGATGACGCAACTTTTAATCTGTGCTTTAGATGATTATTTGTCTACATAAAATTGTCATATTGTTTCTGCAGCTGAAGTGTATAAATGCTAATTCACTTATAACATGCATCAAGGCATTCTCTCTCTATATATATATTTTTGTGCATTTCCTTATCCAAGCTAATTATCAGAATACAGTTATTTGAATTTAACCTTAATCCACCTCATAGTATATTATTAAATTAAGCCTACAAGTTCCTTTACGTTCACAGTCGAGTCGAGATATTCTGATTACGTTTGCTCGTGAGTTCTTGTCCGGCATCGGGGATGTGACCAAGCACTTGGGATATCTCGGGTATACAGTTACTCAGAAGCAGACACACTTGGAGGAGTTTGATTATGCTATAAAAAATCTGGCTGTCGATCTTCGCTGCGGCGTGAGACTAACGTAAGTACTGTATGTTTTTGCCTACTGTAGCCGATATATTTTTTCATTTGTAACTATAGCAGTATAAAAAAAAAAAAATGGGACAAGGTTTCTTTAGGCTCATTATTACATGAGTAATAATGAGTTGCTATGTAGTATGTTGACCCATGGCACCATCCATTTTTTGCGATACTACAGCTGAAGGGTCTTTTGGACTTAAATAGGACTGTCCTGGACAGTTTGATGGTAAGTCTTCCTCCAATTACAGTTCTTTTTCTATGCCTACATCAGCAACAAATATTCTTGAATATTTGTTACACATCTCTTATTATCCCTTCACATGTGACAAATTAAAACACTCCCCATCTCTCTTTCTCTTTACTTTGTTTATTTCGTGTCCAGGCCCGATGAGGGCAGATATATTTATATTTTTTGGCCCGTTCTGATGTCACAATCATAAAAAAAAAAATTACTTAATGTAATAGTCAGTTTTGCTAATTACATTCCATTGATTTTTTCTTGGAAGATCCTTCCCCACTTACCCTGTGGGTGGCCCAAGCAGGGTGATTAAGGGCATTGTGGAACCCCTTCATCCCCTAGTAGCTAACAGAAGTGATCAAGGTGTATGAGTTTCTGGTGAATGTGTGCTTTGACTAGGCCAACACCCTTATAATTGGGATAGCAGCAGTTGTAAAGGTATGCATGTGTATATTTTCTCTTGTAAAGAAATAAATTATATACTAAAAGAATACATTTGCTTCTGCTATTTCAGTCGTGTAGTGGAAATGTTGACAAATAATTTTTCGCTGAGTTGTAAATTACGAGTGCCAGCAGTAAGTAGACTACAGAAAATTTATAATACGGACATGGCATTGGCATCTTTGGAAGCCGCAGGGTGCACCGGAGTCAAAGACAAGTTCCCATCAAAAGATGTTGTGGATGGTCATCGAGAACAAACTTTGGGATTACTTTGGACGATCATATTCAAATTCCAGATTTCGGTAATTGTGTCAGAGTCCCGTCTCCTGGAAGAGATTTCCTATCTTCAGAGGTCCCTTAAAGTGCGTATGCAACTCGACAAGAATCACAGAATAGGGACAGAATTTATTGCAGAGACTCAAGAAGAAATGAAAAAAGTGTCCGGTCTTCCTGATCTAACTGATCGTGTTCTGGCTCTCCTGAAACTCTGGGCACTGTTTACTTGCGCTCACTACGGAGTCGAGGTATGTTCAATGACCGAAGTTGCAAGTGATTGTATGGATATATTTAACTTTCATGAGTTAGTCACATGCATAAATGATTCTGGGATATTCTAGAAGACAATGTTGAGTAGTACGTACTTAGTCAAAACGTGTCTTATTTTCGTTTGTTGAATAGTAATTCTGTTAAAGGGAACTTTTTCCTTCCACTAAAATAAGCCTCTCATCCTTGTATATATATCAGGTCGACAACTTAACTGTATCGTTCTCTGATGGACGAGCCCTTTGTCTCCTGCTCCACCATTATTACCCAGACTTACTGCCTTTGGAACTTGTTAACTGGCAGACAACGCAGAATTTGCCAACTTGCGTAAGTAGAAGAGTTGAGTGTGATTATTATTTCCTCTACAGTATTTTTAACCCCAAAGTCAACTTAAATTTGTGTCTGTGTAAGTGTGTTGGAGTGTAAGTATACGATTGTGCATGAGCGACTACAAAAGATTTTAATAAGATTAAAATGCCTCAAAGATACCAGCAAATCTTTTCAGCAACTTAAAAGAAGGGTAAAAATGGAGTCTTGCTTCCGTTTCCAGAACGTAACTACAACCTGCTAGCCTATGCAGGATTTAACAGAAATAAAAAAAAAATATAGACCATAAGTGGAGTACCCTACTGAATACTGAAGTTTAAAGTTTATTCAATCAATCAAGACTCAGCTTACGGATACCCCTGATTTCAGTCCATACAAAAACCAACTCCAGTCGTTGCCATATCGTTACCTAGATATGTAACGGAAGATACGTTTCAACTGCCTTGTTTGTTATTGATGTACAAGAGAAATTATTTTTCTTTATCACTTAGTAAGTTGCTGCTCTAGAATTTAAGATATTTCATCGTTTTATGAGTGTTTTCCCCTAAAGGTGGGGGGTCAAGATAACCTCCTCTCTCTTTCCCTGTTGTAAAAGTCGACTAATTGAAGCTGCATGACGGGAATGGGAATCCCTTTCTTTGTATTTTTCTCCACGAAAAGTAAGTTTGTTGCTTTTACTCATCCCTCTTATAAGGGGAGTTATGGCTTATATACAGATAAGTCTATTTGCCCTTATACCAGAAAAAAAAAATAACTTTCTAATCTTTTCAGGATGCTAATTTGGATGATTCCCTGGATGACAGCTTCACTGAGCAAACCTACACAGATACAGTTGACAAGGAAGAATACAATAGGAGACTGGCCTTGGAGAGGGAGAATTTTACAGTCTTCCTTGATAAGGTAGTCTTTTTATATATTATTTTCATTGTCTCTTAAAAATTCATTTGTATAATGGCTCCTTTTCACTGGGTTCCCATTTCCAAATTGGGCTTAGATAGGTTTTATATTTGTTCCTTTGTTAAAAAAAAAAAAAAAACAAGAATTCAGGTAGGTACACCTTGCTAGGCACTTTTAAGTATGTGATGGGGAGAGCTCTTAAAACTTAAAATATAAAATAAAAAGGTAAAAATACTAGATTCATATGTGTAATATTCTATATTGCTCTCCTGTCTCTGGTTAACACAGCTGAAGAACCTATCCCTGTGTATTTAATGGCTGCTTTTATCTATCTGTATACTTATAGCAGTATCTGACTTGCATATTTTACTGTGGCATAGAGACTGATTGAATAAGTATGAGTTGGGATTTGTAATATTTCCTTTCTCTGTAATTCTTCTCATTGCATTTTTCTGCAAACCCTTTCCTCTCCAAGGTATCCCAACTAGATTGCATCCCAATTCTCATCCGAGCAAGTGACATGGTCAACACCATCCCAGACGAAAAAGTGACTGCGACGTTTCTGGCGTATCTTTGCTCACGTCTCCTAGACCTGAGCTCCGAGATCAAGGCTGCCAGACTGATCCAGATGGCATGGAGGAAGTACTTGGCAGCCAAAAGGTTACTGGAACTAAAGGTAAAGTATGGATAGGAAAGTAATAAAGTTTTCTATGTGGACACATCGCTATTCCTCTATAGTGCCATTTGATATGTGCAAAATGCCATTTTCTTGTAGATACTTGTGCCAAGGAAGTTTCACAGTATTAAATTTCTGGGGAAATAAAGATTTTATCATAATGGAGTTTGGCTACAGTCAGTAGTGTTGAATAAAAACAAACAAATAAACTTAATAAGAACTGGCTTGTGATGCGCTGTGAGTGAAAATGTGGGCCATTTAGTGCCAAGATATATAAGTTTAAAATGTAAGAACCTTTATAGACGAAACTATATTGCTGTGATTTAATGCCACTTTTAATAACAGGGTAAAAATCATCAGAAGTTTATATGTAGACTGACTAAACGCTGATAGCCCTGAATGCATCGTGTTTATTATTAGAGAAACATTCTCCTCATACTAGTGAATTAGGAATGTGCTGTATTTCTTAGAAATAATAACGTTTGAAGAGAGACTGAAACAGTGGCTGACCTTGAATATATTTTAACTCATTCTAATATTTTACCAATCTTGCTTGTTGAAAACATGTAACTTAGTACACTTTACTGCTGTTAAGCCAAGGAATAGTTTTAGTGTATTTTTATTTTTTGTACAATCTAGAAAAAATACTCTACATGCAAGTGTTTTACCAGAATTCTTCAACTCATAATCACACTGTCATGCGTACTGCTCAATGTTTTATCATTCACCTTAATGTTTATCATTTAATTTTCATTTAGGAATAATTTTTATTTAAACTGGACAGATGTTTGTGTATCATCTCTTGTTTTTGTTGCATTTTTATTATATATTTAAAGTGTATGTTTATAGTTACTTGTGTATCTTTCAAAACAGTGTTCCCACAACTCAGCTTTAAAGAATAAAATGTTTAAAAAAAGAAGTCTTGACTGTGTATCACTAATTCCCTGAAGTTATTTCTTACTGTTTTGAAGGATGACACTGGTAAATCCTTACAAATTTAAGCTCAGATATGATGGGAAATGTTTTAAGACCAAGTGAGGTTGTTTGTCATATTGTCGCTATTTATCCTTATTATTGGGGTGGATGCAGACAGGCTATAGCTGGGGATTTGAGGCTGGATGATCTTTTTGATGCCCCCGTGGTGGGGTCAAATCTGGATTTGTCACTTTTCGATTTGAATGCCGTAGCTCCTTCTCTACCGCAGTCCACCATGATATAAACTCTGACTATTTACACCTAAATCTTAACGTTTGATAATTGTTGTGGCCATTTTCCTATACTTAAGAACATGTGCATTTTAGGCAATTGTGGTAGTGCAGCTTAGAGCCCTTGACTGGAAATGACAAACTTGTGTTTGAGCCCACTGCGGGGCACTAAACCAGCTCACTTTCATTCAAATGGGGATTAATTGTGACATTAAATGGCAAAGAACAGGAATCATGGTTATAGTAAAGGAAGTATGCATGAGATTTTTTTTAAAAACTTCAAATTACTTAGTCAGTGATTGTTAGCAGAGGCTCAAACAATACAGTAGTTAAATTAGAGAACTATATGAAGTCTGTGATCATAAAATCAGGAATCATGGTTATAGTAAAGGAAGTATGCATGAGATTTTTATAAAAACTTCAAAATTCATTTTACTTAGTCGGTGATTGTTAGCAGAGGCTCAAACAATACAGTAGTTAAATTGGAGAACTATATGAAGTCTGTGATCATAAAATTAGGAATCATGGTAATAGTAAAGGAGGTATGAATGACATTTATTAAAACACTTCAGATTTCATATTACTTAAAGTCAGTGATTGTTAGCAGAGGCTCAAACAATACAGTAGTTAAATTAAGAGAACTGCAGTAGATGAAGTCTGTGATCATAAAATCAGGAATCATGGTTATAGTAAAGGAATTATGAATGAGATTTATTAAAACTTCAGAATTCATATTACTTAAAGTCAGTGTTTGTTAGCAGAGGCTCAAACAATACAGTAGTTAAATTGGAAAGCTTTATGAAGTCTGTGATCATAAAATCTACAAAAATAAAGTATGTTTGGAATTACATGTAATAAAATGTTATGAAAAGTATGTCTAATATGAGCTTTATATTATATGATCAAGCAAATTATTTTTGATTAGTTATTTGTCTGTGACAGTGGGGCAACAGTAGCTCAGTGGTAGTTCGTGCGTGTCAGAAGGAGATTTATACGGGTTCAAGCCTACCGTGGAATGTTAGGAATGGCATCCATCCTTGATCCCCCAGTTCCAATCTGTCTGTGTCCACCACACATTTTACAGTTGGGAATTAATCACAAACAACTGGGTTAACTTTTAACCAAACATATGAAAGATAGTTATTGTATATCAAGGGGTAACTATGCAACATTTGAATCATCCAGAAACATTAAAAAATTATCATAAATTTATGCTCAGGTGTAATGTTGTTTGTAGTCTTATGTCACTATCAACCACGGTTGAATGGGGTTCGACATACTCAGTTTGGAGCTGGGGCATTAAGGCTGCATGCCTTTCTATACTCTGCTTTGGGATCGAACATGTGTTTGTCATTTCCCAAGCTGAGTTCTCTAACCACTGCCCTACTGTGGCCTCTGTACTCGAAGTGTAATGAT
Source organism: Halocaridina rubra (assembly GCA_037179515.1). Classification (NCBI taxonomy): domain Eukaryota; kingdom Metazoa; phylum Arthropoda; class Malacostraca; order Decapoda; family Atyidae; genus Halocaridina; species Halocaridina rubra. The sequence goes on along the minus strand of JAXCGZ010011598.1, from coordinate 71,268 downwards.
TATCATTATTTGTTTCCAATCACAGAATATGCTTTTCATTAATCTTATTTTGCATTTTTTCATTTGCAGTTTGCTTTTAATCATGCACAAAGACCAATACCTAAACATAGAATTTTCTTAGTATGTATGTATGATTGTCTTGCCCTTTTGGCACTATTAATCCTCATTATGTGAGTGGAAACATATAGGATTGAGCTGGGGAATTAAGGCGGGATATTCTTCCTAATTCCCTGCTGTGGGCTCTATTGTGGGTCGGTTACTTCCCGCATCGAGTGCTCTAACCACCATGCTTTTACGGTCCCAATAGTTTCTACTGTCCCCAAAGCATTTATTCACTATATCTACGTTATTTATTTATTTATTTTTTTTTCTCCAAAGGCTGCATATATTAACAGAAAACATGCGTCTTTTACCTTTTCCTGTAGTTGTCTCGACAATATCTACCATCAAATTTATCAGAATGTTTCAGATGATTTTTGTAACTTATAGAATTAAACAGATTCACAATATCATCAGTGATAGGCAGGGCTGTAACATCATTGATTTTAAGCATGCTTAATAGGGAAGTGAAGTGGTTAGGGTACTTTTACTTTGGAAGTGTCAGACCCATGTTTCAGCCCATTGTGGTGCGTTAAGAAGGGCATCCAGCCATAATTCCTCAGGTCAAGCGTATTGCTCTCCATCTTCATTTGAATGATTAATATAAATCCATTAATATTGGTAAAGTGAATAATAATTTTTATAGTAAATTTGCATTACAAAAATGGGAATTCAATCATAGCCTCATCACCACATAGAACAGAGGTTCCTGAAAGATGTACAGCAACTAAAGCACATAGTGTTCATGCTCTTGAGTATAAGACTCGTGATATGACTGTCTATACAGTTATCTATATACAGAATCTATAACCCCCTTTATGAGGAATTGGCCAAGTCAAAGCAAAATTAAAAGGAGTGAGATTCCCAACCTCCTCACTCCATCCCGTTTAGTCAACTTTAATGACATGCAGGGGAATACAGGAGGTATGTTTACACTCCTCTGAGGACTATATGGTACTGTACATATAATGCCATGATCTTGCTAATTTTACAGATTAAAGCACGGTTTGCTGTGAAAATCCAGAGATGGTGGCGTTCCGTTTGGAATGCAAAGCAAAGGGAACAGTTCGAGAGAGCCGCCATAATTTTGCAAGGTCACTGGCGAAGGAAGCAGGCAGAGAAGATGCTACAAATGTTGAAAGAAGAGCGAGAGAATAGCAGAAAGGTGAGATGCATGGCCTCTGAAATCCATTTTTTAATATCCATATAAGTTTGACAAGGAGAGAATGAGTTTCCTTAAGTAAGTTGGCTGGAAGTATAGCGAGGTCCCCGTGAAAATAAATCAGGAGAAATGTTTGGAGAATATTGAAATAGAAGTTGTTACCAAGAACGGAAACATAACAAACAGGTATGTTTGAAGAGGAAATACCTGAGCATTTTTGCAGCATCTACATGCTCACCATGTTTTTAATAATGGGCTAATTATTAATTCTTTATATGGCCTTGAGATGGAAAGGTGGGTGTAAACCAGCTTTGGCTATTGGGCCTCACTGTAAAAGATCTATGCTTCCATTTACCCTGTGGATGACCCAGGTGTGGGGGTTTAGGATGCTAGAGTGTTGTTAAGATTCTGTTTTACTAAGGGGACTCAAAGTACCGAGCTCAGTTAAGAGCTCACAAACAGACAGGACAGATATTTGTACTTGAACACCCCATCTCTATTACCATTAGTCGGTTAAATGAAACTCAGAATTCAACTTTCTTTTAATTTTGGAAATGCAATGACATTAAAAGAATTGAATTAAATTTCTCAAATTAAATTTTATGAAATGCTGCCTCGAATCCCGGAGGTGGTGAGTACGATTTCGTTTCCCGGCACCACGGACGTATACCAAGACTTTGGCCTCAACTCGATGATTACCTCTGTCACACAGGCAGAGTAGAATACAGGACACTGCAATTTCAGAAACAGAAATGACACACTGTTTATAATGGGAAACTGAAAGCATGAGCACACATATAATGAGTTTCCAATGTCATTCTACTGGATGAATATATATTGGTTATTCACAGCTAACCAGAAATATTTATGCTACCATAATAGCATACAAAACCATTAATTCTTTACTGGTTTTTAAAGGAAAACAATATATTCACAATAAATGAAAATTAAGCAAGACAAATACAGTACTGTATGTATTCCTTAAATTGTGGGCAACCACAAAAGTTGCAATGCTTATTACTGATTAACAATTAATATGGTAACACACTATTTAGGATAAAGGAAGAATCTACGAGATAAATACAGTATTCATTCACTTTTAGTTATCAAGAACTTTGCAATGAAGAAAAAGGGTGCAAAACCACCTTTTGAGGTATTTGCAACTTATAACTCAAAACACTTTATCCCCAACATATGAAGAATTAGCAAGATAAATACGGTATGCATTCATTAAATTGTGGTTAACAAGAAATATTTGCAAAGCCAACTGGGAAAAATTACCTTTTGAATATTTGCATTTTGTTTAGCAAATAGCTTTATTGACGAGTTTTTGACGTAAAACACTTTATTTACGATGATAGAAAGGGGTGAAATGAAATTATAATTTATTAGGAAGAGAGATAGATTTTTACGGGCTCATAACCAGTCTTCAGAGGATGAGATTTTCGTTTATCACATTCAGTGAAAAAAAACTTCTCAGCAATGTATATCAGCTGTAATTTACAGGTTAAGGAATTAACTTTGGCATGTGAGATTCCAGTTTGGTAATCTACAAAATTTCGTGTGTATGGGAATGGAATCTGAGAATATAAATCCATAAGATTTATCCAGTAACAAATGTAACTAATTCTCGAAAATAAACCAATTTGCTTGACCCACGAGCTTTACCATACACTATCCCTCACCTTGTTGTGCTAGATGAATTCCTGTGAAGATGCCACGTAATTAAGATTTGAAATAAACTTAGACTACCCAGGCGAGATGTTGCCTCTGGGCAGTCTCGGCGCCAAAAGAGGACGTCTCATTGTCCCTCCTGGTGAGTTCATCTGTAGGATACATTTCTAGAGCAGTAATTGGCTCTGATATCATTTTAAGGACTATTTTAGTGGTGGTCCCTGGCAGGCAATTATAGCAGAGATGCAAGGGAGAGACAGTATTTTTAGGTGCAACAAGTGGAAGCAAATAAAATAAAACGAGAATAATAATGAAAAGTTAGGTTACTGGTTTTTTTATATCTCATAATTTTCTTGGCTCGTAGCAGACAGAAAAATAGGAGCAGCCTTTACATCGGGGCTATACTTCTACACGTACAAGAAGAGTAAACAAGGTATATTTAGAATTAGCTATAAGCTAAAATACAAATTGCAAATAATCATAATCTGCAAAAGTCAAGAAGTGGGAATTATTTTTTTAGTTAGAAAATAACAGTTATGTTACTAATTTATTTAATAAGGCATCTAACAGCCTCTGGTGACTTTGAGCGAAACACTCTGTCACAAAGGCCCTTTCTAAAGAATATTGATTTAGCAAAATTCTACTACAGAAGGCGAAAAAAGAACAGAGGAAGTTACGGTGACTTCAGTGTTATTATGAGGGATGAGATATCCTTCTCATGGAAAAGAACAAATGAACAATAAGAATGGGATCCACCACTGGAACATATCATACTATTAGTAAAAGTAAACAAGTCTTGTAAACAAAACATTAAATGACATGCAAAACATAAAGGAAATGTGATCAAATTCAAATTTCAAGAAAATTAAATCACAATTAGATATCAGTGAATATCAATATTTAAGTTTATGAATGCTTCACATGCAAGAAGGCAATAATATAATGTACAAAAAAAAAAATACAGTATACGCAAATGTAAAATTTGAACCACGTTGTCATTAACATTGGCGACTGGATTTAAAACCGTTTCAGCTATTCAACACTAAACTAAAATGTTTCCGCCATGTTCTGGCTTTCAGAGTCCCACAAAGGGAAATATAAAACTACGATCAAAAAATTATTCTTCATCTTTTTCGTCTTCCATTAGGAATAACGTTTGTACGCTAAAATAAACAAGTACAGTACAGTATTAAAGACATAAAAGATAAACATAAAAAATAAACAACACATTAGAGAAACAATCTTTACCGACTAGCCAAATTTAGGCTAACAGCACCAGCTTCCTCATTTGAGGGTAACGACCGTCGACTTAGTAGATCAGCAAGGTCATTGTCCTTGCCATGAACATGTTGGGCAGTGAATTTGAAAAGATTCAGGTAAAGTGCCTGTGGGGGTTTAGGATGCTAGAGTGTTGTTAAGATTCTGTTTTACTAAGGGGACTCAAAGTACCGAGCTCGGTTAAGAGCTCACAAACAGACAGGACAGATATTTGTACTTGAACACCCCATCTCTATTACCATTAGTCGGTTAAATGAAACTCAGAATTCAACTTTCTTTTAATTTTGGAAATGCAATGACATTAAAAGAATTGAATTAAATTTCTCAAATTAAATTTTATGAAATGCTGCCTCGAATCCCGGAGGTGGTGAGTACGATTTCGTTTCCCGGCACCACGGACGTATGCCAAGACTTTGGCCTCAACTCGATGATTACCTCTGTCACACAGGCAGAGTAGAATACAGGACACTGCAATTTCAGAAACAGAAATGACACACTGTTTATAATGGGAAACTGAAAGCATGAGCACACATATAATGAGTTTCCAATGTCATTCTACTGGATGAATATATATTGGTTATTCACAGCTAACCAGAAATATTTATGCTACCATAATAGCATACAAAACCATTAATTCTTTACTGGTTTTAAGAAAACAATATATTCACAATAAATGAAGAATAAGCAAGACAAATACAGTACTGTATGTATTCCTTAAATTGTGGGCAACCACAAAAGTTGCAATGCTTATTACTGATTAACAATTAATATGGTAACACACTATTTAGGATAAAGGAAGAATCTACGAGATAAATACAGTATTCATTCACTTTTAGTTATCAAGAACTTTGCAATGAAGAAAAAGGGTGCAAAACCACCTTTTGAGGTATTTGCAACTTATAACTCAAAACACTTTATCCCCAACATATGAAGAATTAGCAAGATAAATACGGTATGCATTCATTAAATTGTGGTTAACAAGAAATATTTGCAAAGCCAACTGGGAAAAATTACCTTTTGAATATTTGCATTTTGTTTAGCAAATAGCTTTATTGACGAGTTTTTGACGTAAAACACTTTATTTACGATGATAGAAAGGGGTGAAATGAAATTATAATTTATTAGGAAGAGAGATAGATTTTTACGGGCTCATAACCAGTCTTCAGAGGATGAGATTTTCGTTTATCACATTCAGTGAAAAGAAACTTCTCAGCAATGTATATCAGCTGTAATTTACAGGTTAAGGAATTAACTTTGGCATGTGAGATTCCAGTTTGGTAATCTACAAAATTTTGTGTGTATGGGAATGGAATCTGAGAATATAAATCCATAAGATTTATCCAGTAACGAATGTAACATTCTCGAAAATAAACCAATTTGCTTGACCCACGAGCTTTACCATACACTATCCCTCACCTTGTTGTGCTAGATGAATTCCTGTGAAGATGCCACGTAATTAAGATTTGAAATAAACTTAGACTACCCAGGCGAGATGTTGCCTCTGGGCAGTCTCGGCGCCAAAAGAGGACGTCTCATTGTCCCTCCTGGTGAGTTCATCTGTAGGATACATTTCTAGAGCAGTAATTGGCTCTGATATCATTTTAAGGACTATTTTAGTGGTGGTCCCTGGCAGGCAATTATAGCAGAGATGCAAGGGAGAGACAGTATTTTTAGGTGCAACAAGTGGAAGCAAATAAAATAAAACGAGAATAATAATGAAAAGTTAGGTTACTGGTTTTTTTATATCTCATAATTTTCTTGGCTCGTAGCAGACAGAAAAATAGGAGCAGCCTTTACATCGGGGCTATTCTTCTACACGTACAAGAAGAGTAAACAAGGTATATTTAGAATTAGCTATAAGCTAAAATACAAATTGCAAATAATCATAATCTGCAAAAGTCAAGAAGTGGGAATTATTTTTTTAGTTAGAAAATAACAGTTATGTTACTAATTTATTTAATAAGGCATCTAACAGCCTCTGGTGACTTTGAGCGAAACACTCTGTCACAAAGGCCCTTTCTAAAGAATATTGATTTAGCAAAATTCTACTACAGAAGGCGAAAAAAGAACAGAGGAAGTTACGGTGACTTCAGTGTTATTATGAGGGATGAGATATCCTTCTCATGGAAAAGAACAAATGAACAATAAGAATGGGATCCACCACTGGAACATATCATACTATTAGTAAAAGTAAACAAGTCTTGTAAACAAAACATTAAATGACATGCAAAACATAAAGGAAATGTGATCAAATTCAAATTTCAAGAAAATTAAATCACAATTAGATATCAGTGAATATCAATATTTAAGTTTATGAATGCTTCACATGCAAGAAGGCAATAATATAATGTACAAAAAAAAAAATACAGTATACGCAAATGTAAAATTTGAACCACGTTGTCATTAACATTGGCGACTGGATTTAAAACAGTTACAGCTATTCAACACTAAACTAAAATGTTTCCGCCATGTTCTGGCTTTCCGAGTCCCACAAAGGGAAATATAAAACTACGATCAAAAAATTATTCTTCATCTTTTTCGTCTTCCATTAGGAATAACGTTTGTACGCTAAAATAAACAAGTACAGTACAGTATTAAAGACATAAAAGATAAACATAAAAAATAAACAACACATTAGAGAAACAATCTTTACCGACTAGCCAAATTTAGGCTAACAGCACCAGCTTCCTCATTTGAGGGTAACGACCGTCGACTTAGTAGATCAGCAAGGTCATTGTCCTTGCCATGAACATGTTGGGCAGTGAATTTGAAAAGATTCAGGTAAAGTGCCTGTGGGGGTTTAGGATGCTAGAGTGTTGTTAAGATTCTGTTTTACTAAGGGGACTCAAAGTACCGAGCTCGGTTAAGAGCTCACAAACAGACAGGACAGATATTTGTACTTGAACACCCCATCTCTATTACCATTAGTCGGTTAAATGAAACTCAGAATTCAACTTTCTTTTAATTTTGGAAATGCAATGACATTAAAAGAATTGAATTAAATTTCTCAAATTAAATTTTATGAAATGCTGCCTCGAATCCCGGAGGTGGTGAGTATGATTTCGTTTCCCGGCACCACGGACGTATGCCAAGACTTTGGCCTCAACTCGATGATTACCTCTGTCACACAGGCAGAGTAGAATACAGGACACTGCAATTTCAGAAACAGAAATGACACACTGTTTATAATGGGAAACTGAAAGCATGAGCACACATATAATGAGTTTCCAATGTCATTCTACTGGATGAATATATATTGGTTATTCACAGCTAACCAGAAATATTTATGCTACCATAATAGCATACAAAACCATTAATTCTTTACTGGTTTTAAGAAAACAATATATTCACAATAAATGAAGAATAAGCAAGACAAATACAGTACTGTATGTATTCCTTAAATTGTGGGCAACCACAAAAGTTGCAATGCTTATTACTGATTAACAATTAATATGGTAACACTCTCTTTAGGATAAAGGAAGAATCTATGAGATAAATACAGTATTCATTCACTTTTAGTTATCAAGAACTTTGCAATGAAAATAAAGGGTGCAAAACCACCTTTTGAGGTATGTGCAACTTATAACTCAAAACACTTTATCCCCAACATATGAAGAATTAGCAAGATAAATACGGTATGCATTCATTATATTGTGGTTAACAAGAAATATTTGCAAAGCCAACTGGGAAAAATTACCTTTTAAATATTTGCAATTTTTTTTAGCAAATAGCTTTATTGACGAGTTTTTGACGTAAAACACTTTATTTACGATGATAGAAAGGGGTGAAATGAAATTATAATTTATTAGGAAGAGAGATAGATTTTTACGGGCTCATAACCAGTCTTCAGAGGATGAGATTTTCGTTTATCACATTCAGTGAAAAGAAACTTCTCAGCAATGTATATCAGCTGTAATTTACAGGTTAAGGAATTAACTTTGGCATATGAGATTCCAGTTTGGTAATCTACAAAATTTCGTGTGTATGGGAATGGAATCTGAGAATATAAATCCATAAGATTTATCCAGTAACGAATGTAACTAATTCTCGAAAATAAACCAATTTGCTTGACCCACGAGCTTTACCATACACTATCCCTCACCTTGTTGTGCTAGATGAATTCCTGTGAAGATGCCACGTAATTAAGATTTGAAATAAACTTAGACTGCCCAGGCGAGATGTTGCCTCCGGGCAGTCTCGGCGCCAAAAGAGGACGTCTCATTGTCCCTCCTGGTGAGTTCATCTGTAGGATACATTTCTAGAGCAGTAATTGGCTCTGATATCATTTTAAGGACTATTTTAGTGGTGGTCCCTGGCAGGCAATTATAGCAGAGATGCAAGGGAGAGACAGTATTTTTAGGTGCAACAAGTGGAAGCAAATAAAATAAAACGAGAATAATAATGAAAAGTTAGGTTACTGGTTTTAATCTCTCTTAATTTTCTTGGCTCGTAGCAGACAGAAAAATAGGAGCAGCCTTTATATCGGGGCTATACTTCTACACGTACAAGAAGAGTGAATAAGGTATATTTAAAATTAGCTATAAGCTAAAATACAAATTGCAAATAATCATACTCTGTGAAAGTCAAGAAGTGGGAATTAATGTTTTTAGTTAGAAAATAACAGTTATGTTAAAGGGAATTATTTTTTTTAGTTAGAAAATAACAGTTATGTTACTAATTTATTTGATAAGGCATCTAACAGCCTCTGTTGACTCTGAGCGAAACACTCTGTAACAGTGCCCACCTTTTCAGGCGAGGATTTAGCTTGTCTGCAGTCTGTAAATATAGGAGAGGTCGGTGGTCGGTTCTCAGTGTAAAATGTTGGCCATACAGATGGACTTCAAATTTCTTTATGGCCCAATATGCAGCTAGAGTTTCCTTCTCCACAATGGAGTAATTTCGCTCTGCAGGGCGAAGCCTGCGGCTTGCATATCGCACTGGAGCTACTTCTGCTGAGTTGTCTGATCGGGCTTGCAAGAGCACGGCACCCAGGCCTTCGTCTGAGGCGTCGGTCTGCAAGATGAATGGAAAATCAGGGTTTACCAGTTGTAATACTGGCTCACCTGCCAATGCTTCTCGGAGCTTGAAAAATGCTCTCTCCGCTTCATCGGTCCATTTGACAGGGGAGGATTTACTTTGCTTCGAGGAGGTCATTTGCTGCAAAGGGGCAGCGATAGTATTAAAGTATGGAATGAACCGTTGGTAGTAGCCGACACTACCCAGGAATGATCTCAGTTGAGTGACAGTGGCAGGTTTCTCCATATCCTTAATAGCTTGTACCCTGTCATGTAAAGGGGACATAACTCCTTCTCCAACCACGTGGCCGAGATACTGCAATTGTGTGAAACCAATCTCACATTTGGAAGGCTTTAAATGAAGTCCATGCTGGTTCAGACGAGTGAGAACTCTGCGGAGAGTCTCGAGGTGCGATGACCAATCCTGAGAATGCACCAAGATGTCGTCTATAAAGCATGAAACATTGTCGAGATCCTGTAGTACTATCCTCATGAGTCTGCTGAAGCAGCCAGGGGCATTTACCATACCAAAAGGCATGACTCTGAACTGGTATAGACCATATCTTGTGGAAAAAGCTGTAAGAGGCTTGGTAGTCTCGCTCAACGGGACTTGCCAAAATCCACTGGCCAAATCCAACTTGGACAGGTAACGGGCTTGGGAAAGCAACGAGAAAATATGCTCGGCGTCAGCAATGGGCTCTCCATCAAAGATGGTACGGGAGTTAAGCTTACGACAGTCAAGGCAGAACCTGTGACTGCCATCTCGCTTACGCACTGCCAGTAACGGCGAACACCAAGGCGAAATGCTCTTTTCAACTATTCCGAGGCGGACCCAAGTGTCAAGATCTTCCTTCAGCCGTAAGAACAGCTGGTGGGGAAGACCATAGGAATGCCGAAATGGCTCTGGGTCAGTCAATCTGACATGATGCTCAAGGGTAGTGGTAATGCCTGGGAGGTCGTTGAAAACGTTCTCATAGTCCTCTAATAGCTTGTTCAGCTGTTCCCGTTGACTCGGTTGCAGTCTGGAGTTAATAATGCAATTACTCACACTTTCTTTTCGGTGTGTGGGAATGGCAGGATCCTTACCATCATCAAAAGCTAAGCTTATGTCTTCAATTGCAAGGGCGGTGGCTGCGGCCAGAGGGGCTTCTTCAGAAAAACTCCACTCCCGTAAGTCTGTCTCCACTGCAAGGGTGGAGTATTCCAATATAGGAAGTAAGGGGTGGCTATAATGGAGCACCTGTGTTGCTGCAGCCTCGGAGGTTCTGTTGATGCTGGAGGCATCTATAGGGGTTGCTGGGAGCGCCAGCGCAGGATCCCTGTGGGCCTCCGGGTCCTCACGATAAAGCTTCAGCTGGTTAATGTGGTATTTCCGGTTAATGCCATCAACATTTAGCACATAATTGTCAGGGGTCACCCGGTGTACCACAGTGTACGGTCCTTTCCAGCGTAGCATTAGCTTGCGGGTATCTGTTGGAAGAAGTAACAGAGCTCGATCTCCGGGTGTCAGGGCACGACGCCGCACACGCTTGTCAAAGAGGAGCTTGGCAGTCTGCTGGTGACCCTTAATGGCTAATTGTGCAGTTTTCCATGCCTTTTTGAGGTGAGACGAAAGCTTCAAAATATACTCATGAACGTCCCTATCGTCATCTTCGATGGTAGGTGAATCCCAACATTCTGCCAAGAATTCTACTGGGCCTCTGACCTTATGACCAATCAGCTCGAAAGGCGAGTATCCAGTAGTGTCGTGGGGCGTGTCTCTGAAGGAGAAAAGTTCAGCAGGGACGTATTTGTCCCACTGCCTAGGTATATCTATCACTAGCTTGCGCAAACATCGCTTCAATGTCCCGTTATAGCGTTCGCATGCTCCATCTGATTGGGCATGATAGACACTCGTACGAATATGCTTCATTTCTAAAAGGTTACAGAAAGCCTCAAAGTGCCTACTTGTAAACTGACTTCCATTGTCAGAAGTGACCTGCTCAGGAAAGCCAACCCTGGAGCACATTTCAAATAGGGCTTGAGCGACTGCTTCAGTTGTGATAGAAGGCAGTGGCACTGCATCTGGGTACCTTGTTGCCAGGTCAACATATACCAGGAGGAATTGTTTCCCCGTGGACGAAGCTGGATTAATAGGACCTAGTATGTCCATAGCGACCTTGGAAAATGGCTCCATTGAGAGCTTAGTTATCCCCAGGGGAACTTTCGGTACCGGTGCCGTTGAGGTGGATTGACAGACAGGGCAGGAGCCTACATATCTGTTTACCTCGGTGTACATGTTTGGCCATGCAAAAGCCTTCTGAAGGACCTGCCGAGTTTTTGCTTTGCCTCTGTGTCCACTCAGAGGTAAATGGTGTGCCACATACATAGCCTGGCGGTGCAACGAAGCGGGCACCACCAACTGTTTAAAGGTGTGGCCATCTTGAGTCACATGCCTACGAAGTACTCCATCTTCAAGGGCGTAAGTGATCTTGCCTCCTCCTCTTACTGTGAAGGTCCTTCCCTCGGTGGCCTGCTGCATCCAGCGTTTGAAGCTGGGGCAGTCTTGCTGCAATTTGGCAAAGTCTGGACGGGACTTCAATGGCTCTAGAGGTGCATCATCTGGTAAAGGAGGGGGAAACTCTCCGTGTTCCACATTACGTTTACTAACTGCGGCAGACTCAACGGAGTCAGTCGGAGAATCGTCCAAATTCTTGGCATCGAGGCCAGGGGTTGCTGCTGAAATGGCTTCATGTGACTTCCCCCGAGGGAAGTTATAACGAGAAATGTCCTTATGGTATAGGTCGGCCTGGAAAGTAGGAACTAGGTTCAGTGCACGACCCATCAAGACAGGGTACATAAGCCCAATCATTGCCACAGCTGGGGCTTTTCCCTTGTAGTATTTGCAATCCAGGTTAATGACACAGCAACGTCGTATTTGGGGTGTTCCTTCAGCAACCCGCAGACGAACGACTTTGCTGGTATAATCTTCATCCCTGACGAATTTCTCATCAACAAGTATGCCATTGGCCCCTGTGTCAAGGGCTATCTCAGCTTCCACACCATTTATGGTTTCTAGGCATTTTGGGATCATTTCCAGATCATCATGTTCGATGAATTCCACATTGGCAAGTTTGTGTGGTGGTTCCTTGGCGTTATCCTCATTGGCCCTTTCTGGCCCTGTTTCCACAACATGGGCTGAGTGAGTGGCCAGACGGCTATGTGGGCCGCCGCTGTGTGAGGGAGCGTGGTGGCTCTTAGAGTTTGGCTGAAAACCCTGGGAAGGTGGAGCAGAGTAATGGCCTTTGCCTCTTAACTGCTGAGGCTTAGGTCTTACCGGGTCATCCTTCTTGAGTGTGGGTGCATGGCCGTAATAAGACTTAGGAGTGTGAGGAGGAGGAGCTGGACGATTGAAGTTCTGCGAGGGGCTCTTGTGCTTCCCGTTCCTGTAATCTCTATTTCCGGATAAAGGACTACTGTCTGGGATTCCCGCTCGAAGCCGAGCAAGCGCAAGCTCATGTTCATGTTGTGCTTGTGCCTCCTTACGTTGTGCTTGTGCCTCATCACTTGCTCTCTTCTCCAGCTTATCTCGGCGCTCAACCATCTTCTCATGAGCCCATTCGAAGAGCTTCTGTCTTGGGGAAAAACCGTATCTCTCACCCCTAGCAATCAGTATGTCTAGGTAACGCTCCTCATCGAATGTTTTGATGGTTTCCATGTTTGTTTCCTGAACAGTCAATAACGAAGTGCCAAAACAACCACACAAAAAAAACAAATCTCTACAATACAGTAGTAGAAAAAAAAAATGAAAGAACCACACAACACCAAGGAGAGAAAAAAAAAATTCAACACCACAGTTCAAACTTAAATGTAAAAGTGATCTCAAAACCTCACCATAAAAGTGACTCAAAATACAATCTAAGTGCAACAGCAGCAAAATGTTGCAAAACAGTGCATGAAACACTGGCAATAAAGAATGGCAGTCGTGCCTGCTTAACAGCAATATGTGGCAGTACCTGCGGTAATCGTGCAAATGAAAGGAATGAGCAACACAATCAAGTGCAACAGCAACAAAATGTTGCAAAACAGTGCATGAAACACTGGTAATACAGAATGGCAGTCGTGCCTGCTTAACAGCAATACATGGCAGTACCTGCGGTTATGGTGCAAATGAAAGGAATGAGCAACAACGAATTTTACCGACTAGCACCCAGTGCCTGAGAGTACAAACAAGTACAGTATAGCGGTCGTGCCTGCGTATGAGCGCATATATGGCAGCACCCACAAATAAAATGTCGTAAGTAATACGAACAAGTACAGTATAGCGGTCGTGCCTGCGTATGAGCGCGTATATGGCAGTACCCACAAATAAAATGTCGTAAGTAATACGAACAAGTACAGTATCGCGGTCGTGCCTGCGTATGAGCGCGTATATGGCAGTACCCACAAATAAAATGTCGTAAGTAATACGAACAAGTACAGTATCGCGGTCGTGCCTGCGTATGAGCGCGTATATGGCAGTACCCGCAAATAAAATGTCGTAAGTAAAATTCTGGAGTGTTACCAAAAGGGCACAGATCCTATGCAAAATACACCAACGATAAGCTAACAGCTTACTAGGCAGCCAGATTACACATTTCTACTAGTAATGAGAAAATTTATTTTCATGTGACAACTCAGACACATGAAAGGCTTTGCCTAGGCTCGGTAAATGACACCAAAGTTTTTCTTCCAATCTATGAGCAGTCAATGCTTGAATATAAAACACAATTATAAGCAAAAATACTTAATATGCTTTCTCCCAATTCCTAAATCCCAAGGATATATAAACAATTCCTAACAAGTATCACCCTTTAACGGATATATAAAACACGAATGCTTTAAAACTCAATCTTATCACGCAAATAAATGAAATTTTATATAACACGTCTTCTCGTCATGCAAAATTTCTAAAGTCTGTTACCACATAATCTCATGTAGATTTCCTGATAGATTGTGTACCACATGGGAAACAAGAAAATATTAGTTACCATTATCAATATTGAAAATAAAAAAAAATTTCCTATCCGCAACGTCTCTAGCGCAAAAATTTTCGTGTGCAGCCTAAGATTCATTCATTTCAATAATCGAGCCAATGGTAATCGGGTTTCATGTGCAATGTTAAAAAGCAAAATAAAAATAAATTTATAAAATCAGTCTGTCTGTTCGGGTCCCTGTTCGGGCGCCAATCTTGTGGGGGTTTAGGATGCTAGAGTGTTGTTAAGATTCTGTTTTACTAAGGGGACTCAAAGTACCGAGCTCGGTTAAGAGCTCACAAACAGACAGGACAGATATTTGTACTTGAACACCCCATCTCTATTACCATTAGTCGGTTAAATGAAACTCAGAATTCAACTTTCTTTTAATTTTGGAAATGCAATGACATTAAAAGAATTGAATTAACTTTCTCAAATTAAATTTTATGAAATGCTGCCTCGAATCCCGGAGGTGGTGAGTATGATTTCGTTTCCCGGCACCACGGACGTATGCCAAGACTTTGGCCTCAACTCGATGATTACCTCTGTCACACAGGCAGAGTAGAATACAGGACACTGCAATTTCAGAAACAGAAATGACACACTGTTTATAATGGGAAACTGAAAGCATGAGCACACATATAATGAGTTTCCAATGTCATTCTACTGGATGAATATATATTGGTTATTCACAGCTAACCAGAAATATTTATGCTACCATAATAGCATACAAAACCATTAATTCTTTACTGGTTTTTAAAGGAAAACAATATATTCACAATAAATGAAAATTAAGCAAGACAAATACAGTACTGTATGTATTCCTTAAATTGTGGGCAACCACAAAAGTTGCAATGCTTATTACTGATTAACAATTAATATGGTAACACTCTATTTAGGATAAAGGAAGAATCTACGAGATAAATACAGTATTCATTCACTTTTAGTTATCAAGAACTTTGCAATGAAGAAAAAGGGTGCAAAACCACCTTTTGAGGTATTTGCAACTTATAACTCAAAACACTTTATCCCCAACATATGAAGAATTAGCAAGATAAATACGGTATGCATTCATTAAATTGTGGTTAACAAGAAATATTTGCAAAGCCAACTGGGAAAAATTACCTTTTGAATATTTGCATTTTGTTTAGCAAATAGCTTTATTGACGAGTTTTTGACGTAAAACACTTTATTTACGATGATAGAAAGGGGTGAAATGAAATTAGAATTTATTAGGAAGAGAGAGAGATTTTTACGGGCTCATAACCAGTCTTCAGAGGATGAGATATTCGTTTATCACATTCAGTGAAAAGAAACTTCTCAGCAATGTATATCAGCTGTAATTTACAGGTTAAGGAATTAACTTTGGCATGTGAGATTCCAGTTTGGTAATCTACAAAATTTCGTGTGTATGGGAATGGAATCTGAGAATATAAATCCATAAGATTTATCCAGTAACGAATGTAACTAATTCTCGAAAATAAACCAATTTGCTTGACCCACGAGCTTTACCATACACTATCCCTCACCTTGTTGTGCTAGATGAATTCCTGTGAAGATGCCACGTAATTAAGATTTGAAATAAACTTAGACTACCCAGGCGAGATGTTGCCTCTGGGCAGTCTCGGCGCCAAAAGAGGACGTCTCATTGTCCCTCCTGGTGAGTTCATCTGTAGGATACATTTCTAGAGCAGTAATTGGCTCTGATATCATTTTAAGGACTATTTTAGTGGTGGTCCCTAGCAGGCAATTATAGCAGAGATGCAAGGGAGAGACAGTATTTTTAGGTGCAACAAGTGGAAGCAAATAAAATAAAACGAGAATAATAATGAAAAGATAGGTTACTGGTTTTTTTATATCTCATAATTTTCTTGGCTCGTAGCAGACAGAAAAATAGGAGCAGCCTTTACATCGGGGCTATACTTCTACACGTACAAGAAGAGTAAACAAGGTATATTTAGAATTAGCTATAAGCTAAAATACAAATTGCAAATAATCATAATCTGCAAAAGTCAAGAAGTGGGAATAATTTTTTTAGTTAGAAAATAAGTTATGTTACTAATTTATTTAATAAGGCATCTAACAGCCTCTGGTGACTTTGAGCGAAACACACTGTCACACCAGGCATGGTGGTGGTAGGGAATTGTGGCACCAGGATGAGTGATTGAGGTATATTAGTTTCAGGGGGACTGCAACCATTGTATGTATATAGCGTACAAAATACTCTAGCTAATTGTTTGCAAGACTTCAAATACATAATAAAAAAAATTTCTTATTACAGGAGAGTGCAGCTCGCACCATACAGAGAGTCTATCGCCATTTTATCGTGAGGCGATACTTACAGCAAGTTGAGGCTGCTCAGAAGATACAGGACGCATGGAGAACTTATATCCAACGGAAGAGTTTCCTACAAATTAAATACGCTGCCATTACAATACAGTCTATTGTTAAGATGTGGATATGCAGGAAACGGTTTTTGGTCACTAAAAAAGTCGTTATGAAATTTCAGGAGGAATATCGTCGTAAATGTTTTGCAAGAAGAGTTAGAAAAGAGTACATAATGAAATGCAAAGCTACCTTACAGATCCAGTCATGGTGGCGAGTGTATTTAGCCAAGAGAGTTGCTCTTAGATTTGCCAGAGAGAAAGATGCTGCTCTAGTAATCCAGAATTTTTTCAGAATGCATTGTCAAAGAAATAAGTATCTGAAAATTACAAAATCTGTAGTAGTGTTGCAGGGGCATATACGTAGATGGCTATGCCAACAACAATACAGGATGGTACAAAGTGCTGCTATTAAATTACAGAGGAAATGGCGAGCAACTATGATAGCTAAAGTGTTGCGTGAGCAGTATCTGGAGTTAAAATATGTAGCTATCACTCTGCAGACATATATTCGTGGTTATATAGCTAGAAAGAAGTTTATTCAAATGAAATCAGCAGCAGTAGTGTTTCAGTCTAATTACAAGATGATGAAATTAAGAAGAGATTATTTGAACAGGAAGAAGAGTGCAGTAATCATTCAGCAGTGGTGGAGAAACATGAAACTCACTCAGACAACAAGAGGAAGATATATGATGGTACGCAAAGCAATAATCCGAATTCAAGCAGCCACTCGTGGGTACCAGGAGCGTAAGAGGCGGATGGAACAAACCAAGGCAGTTACAACAATTCAGTCGTACTATCGTATGCAAAACGTGAAAAAGGAGTATTTGAAGAAGAAGAATGCAATTCTAACCATACAGCTGTATGTGCGCAGTTGGTTGTGCATGAAGAGGGAACAACATTGGTACTTCAAGGCACGTCAGGCTGCGATAACTATTCAAGCAGCCGTACGAGGAAGCATTGTTCGTAGACACTGCAGAGAAGAGCGAAGAGCTGCTACGAAGATCCAGTCCCACATCCGCATGCACGCAGCAGCTAAAAGGTACCGAGAGAAAAGGAATGCAGTTATTACATTACATTCGTATGTGCATAGCTGGTTGCTCATGAGAAAAGAAAAGTCCTATTACACCAGCTTAAGAGCTGCAGCGATTACCTTTCAGAGTCACTGGCGACAAAGGCAAGAGAGACGGAACTTCCTGAAGGCTAGGAGTTCTGCAATCATGATTCAGACTCAATTTCGTCGTTGGCAAGCGTTCAGAGTTTTCTCTCGGAAAAAGGCCGCAGCAGTCGTTATACAACGGGCATGTAGAGCACAAAAGCAAATGCTTGAAACAAGGCATGAATTCAATACAATGAAGAGCAGTGCCACAGTTATTCAAAAATGGGTTCGATGCTGGCTTCAACGTCGTCGGTATTTAAAAATGTGTAATGCTGCTGTTATAATACAGCAGCGTTACCATTCCTTAAAACACATGCAGAAAGAAAGGAAATGTTATCTTAACACTTTAAATGCCTGCTTGCTGCTACAAAGGTCTTTCAGAATGCTTAAACAACGGCAAGTTTACCAAAGGAAGAGAGAAGCTGCCATTCATATTCAACAGAGGTTTAGGGCATACAGGCTTGCCAAAGAAAAGCAAGAAAAGTATACCCAGAAAAGGGCAGCCTGCATTGCCATACAGAAATACTGGAGGATGCATAGGGAAAGAACTCGATATGTACGCTTGCATACTGCAGTGGTTACAATTCAGACCTGGTACCGAAATTTGAAACTGGGGTCAAAAGCACGAACTGTGTTTTCCAAACAAAGATATTCTGCTATAGCTATTCAGAACTACTTTAGAGCTTACTTAATGATGAAATCCGCCAGATCAAGTTTCTTAGCTCAGAGAGAGGCTGCAATTTTAATACAATCAGTGGTATGTAAACAGTTTATGAATATTATGCTTATGATCTCTTCCTTTGGGGATGGATACAGACAGGTTGAAGTTTGTGAGTTAAGGCTGGATGCCCTTGCAGTTCATTGCCTTATAAATATTTTTATTTTTTTTTTTACCCACACACACACGATATGGAATCTCAATATTGACACTATATTGTAACATGAGTAGCTTCATATATTTAAAAAAGAAATTGCCCATTCATTACTCTTACTTTATCATTCTCATGTTTAAACCTACCTGAAAAATAGAATGCTAATATTCCATTATAACAGATACCATTAACAAAGACACTTCTAGAGTATGAATGCGCTTTCCTTTCTAACTTGAGGCATGGTAAAATGTTTGTAGATATGATTACCTCTATCTAATCATTGTGCTTTCAGGTACGATGCTGGCTGACGCGACACGACTATCTCCAGAAAAGATCTTCTTGCATCATAATTCAGACATGGCTCCGATACACACAGGCTCGTCAGTCCTATCTAACAAAGAGGCAAGCTGCCATCACCATGCAAAGACACTATAGAGCTCATCTTTTAAGTCTGAGAGCTCAGAATCAGTATATTGCAATAAGGAATGCTATAATAACTCTTCAGTCTGCCACAAGAGGCTACTTAAGCAGGAAGTCCTTGAAACGAGACCACAAAGCTGCTACTCTTATTCAAGCAACATACCGTGGATGGAAAGCTAGGCGCAACTACAATGTGGAACGCATGGCAGTCATCACAATACAAAGGCACCTGCAAAATTACTTGAATGGCAAAAACGTTAGAAACTCTTATATTAAGGCACGTCTATCTGCAGTTGTTATTCAGGTAAATGTGAGAGGTTGGATGGTGAGAAAGGAAATCAAAAAGTTACATGTAGCATCAACTGTCATTCAAAAAAATTGGAAAATGCATGTTGCCCAATGCAACTACAGAAGAAAAAAGGCAGCTACAATTACTATACAAAGATCATTTAGATCTCATTGCCTAATGAAAATTGCAAGGAAAAACTACAAGGAAGACAGAAATGATATCATGAAATGCCAAGCAGTTGTTCGAGGCTTTTTGACGAGACAAACGCTGAAAAAGCAGCAGCTAGCAGCCACACTTTTACAGTCGCACATTCGTGGCTACCTTCTGAGAACACGATTTGTCTTATTTAAGATTTCAACTCAAACGATACAGAGACATTTCAGAGCACACATACTGATGAAGAAGCAACGAAATGCGTACCTCACAGATCGATCGGCCATCATTACTGCTCAGGCTGCAGTGCGCAGATTCCTAGCAAAGAAAAATTTTGTGAAAAAACAAGAAGCTGCTGTGACTATTCAGTCCTCCTTTAGAATGTGGCGAGAGCAGAAGAAATATTCGCAGGTCTGCTGTTATGTGCGCATTCTACAGGCTCACTGGAGAGGTTATGTACAGATGAGAAAGGAATTGCTACATTATCATAAAATACGAGGAGCTGCTCAAACAATACAGAGAATCTGGAGGGGAAGAGTACAGAGACTGCAGCTAGCAGAGCAGCGCAAAGCAGCCACCATAATACAGGCTAATTTCCTTTGTGCGATGCAACGCAAATCATACATCAGAATGAAATCAAGTGCTCTGGTAATCCAGCATTGGTGGACTCATGTTCAGACTGGAAGAAGAATTCGAGAGGATTTTATCACTAAGAGAAATGCAGCCATAACTATCCAGAGTTCAGTCAGGAGATATTTAATTCAACAGAAAATTCGGATAATGTTTGAGGCTTCGATAACTATACAAGCTTGGTATAGGTCTTGCTGCCAAAGAAAAATATTCCAAAAGAAAAAGGAGAGGGCAATAATTATCCAGACTTGGTGGAGGCATGTTCAAGATACTAGACATTGCCGTAACGATTACACAAATATTAAACGAGCAGCCATCATCTTACAGGCTGCTACACGAGGCATGTTAGTTCGAAGGGAAAATAACCGTAGACATTTTGCAGCTGTTAAAATACAGGCTAGAATGAAAGCTTGGATTTGTCGTAAAAAGTATTTGAAAACAAAGCAATCTGTCCACATGATCAAGCGCTGGTATATTTCAATAAAAGAGGCTCGGTACCAGCTCACTAGGTACCAAACTAAAAGGAGAGCAGCTGTTTTACTGCAAGCTTGCATACGAGGAATGCTCGTGCGTAAAAGGATCAGAGCGCGGAGCGAAGCAGCTGTCAAGATCCAGTCACTCATCAGGGGGACGATAGTGCGGAAACAACTCCAGCAACAAAGATTGGCCGCCATTTTGATTCAGTCACACTTCAGAGGTTTTCTGGCTATGAAGAAGTACAAAAGGATGAAGAGTTCTGTTTTGACCATTCAACAGTGGTTCCATCTGATAAGGAAGACAAAGAATCTGAAAAACGAATATCAGGTAATGAAGAAATCTGCTATTATAATCCAAGCTTTCTTTAGAGGCATGAAGGCTCGAAAGGTATATGCTAGACAAAGAAGTGCACAAATTACAGTAGCATCTGCGTATCGTGGATGGAGTCTGCGCAGAAAAATGGAACTCAGACGAATTTCTGAGAGTGCCACTGTGATTCAGAGATGGTGGAGGAGGTCAAAGGTCACCAAAGAGATAAGAGAAGAATACATAAGAAAGAAGATCAGCATCACTGTAATTCAAGCCTATATTAGAGGAATGACTGCAAGAAGACATTATAACAGGCAAAGAGAAGCTGCTGCAAGCATTCAGGCATTCTTTAGAGGTTGGATGGTGAGGAGGGATTATATGAGGATGCAACACGCTACTATCAAGATTCAGTCCTACATAAGGTGTTGTCGTGAACACAGAAGATATGCAGCAAAAAAGGAGGCTATTATCCTAATACAAAGATGGTGGAGATCTACTACTGACACCAGAAAATATGTCACTGAGTATGAAAACATGAAAAAAGCGGCAATAAAAATACAAGCTTGCAGTAGAGGTATGCTGCTGCGAAGGCAAGTCACAAGAGAGCGACGAGCCATTACCAAAATACAAGCGTATGCTCGTCGGTGGCTCGTGCTTAAAGAATATACGAAAAAGATTCACTGTGCTACACTTATCCAGAAGTGGTGGAGAAATATATTAATGATTAGAGAGAAGGCAGCTATGAGCAAAAGGAGTGAAGAAGCATCAATTATAATACAAGCTTATTTCAGAGGTTTCCTGGCTCGTCAAACTTACCAAAAACATAGAAACGCTGCAGTCGCAATTCAGAGCTACGCGCGCGTTTTCTTAGCCAGACGTGCATATAGAAAGAAGATGGAGTCTATTATTAAATTGCAAAGGTATTGGCGAGGAGCCTGGCTTACGCTACGTATGCAGGAACGATACATTTACATGAAGAGAGCTGCTATAATCATCCAAGCCACTTGGAGAGGTAGAGAAGTAAGGAGGCAGACCAAGAGAATAAAAGCAGCACAGTGTTTACAGGTAAGAAATACTGCTCAAGGATGTATATCTGGCAGGGTGCCATTGTGAGTACTCTTCTGCCAAATGAATTTAAGTAAAGACAAATCTATGGTCGTTTTTTCCACACTTTGTTTAGACATTTACACTATCCTTGCAAGTCATTTTACTCCTTCCCTATATGTAACCCTTAATTTTCAAATGTTTGCAACTTACTTTTTCCCAGAAAATCCTTTAGAAATTGCATTTTTAATCCAGTACGTTACCTTATATCGTTTTCATCATAACCTGTATGTAATGCAGAGTTAAAATAAGCTGTTTGTGTCTATTGCGTCTGCATTTCAAGTGTTACATTTATCTACGACACTGCTGACGTCTACTTATCGGTAGATTTCACCCTTAGAATGTATATATAATAGTTTGTAGTTCATGGCACATAGAAAGTACAGTACAGTATTTTCTATTTTGCCTGCCTTTGCATTTTGTGTGTATCATAGGTACCGAACCATTGCTAATAAGAGTGAGGGCTCTGCTCTCAGAATTATATGAATTTTTTTTTTTTTTTGTGTCTTGCTCCACAAGCAGGGCAGCCACAACAGCAGCAAAAGACGATAGGGAATTGTTTGTTGCTTAAGAACACCATGATGCTCTAGAGTTATTCTTATTTACCAGATCTGAAAACCTTTCTGAGGGGGGTGCTTGCCAGTCTCTCTCTCTCCTCCTCAATCCCCATTAATCACATTTAAACAATTTCAGGAATGCAAGTATTGAATTCCTCGCACAAATAATAAATACTTATATAACTTTCAATACCACAGGCACACTTTCGAGGCTGGCGAGTTCGACAACAATTAAGCAAGTGGAAGCAAATATTATACTTGGAGCAGTTCACCAAAGCAGCGAGAGTAAATATGGCTGCTATTAGGATTCAGGTAAGTGAGCAAGTTCATGGTCAGTTTAGCAAGCTGAAGCTGCAGAGTGGTCAAGTAGTACTCTGTGTTCACTGCATTACTAAGTTGTGGATGGTTGATGTTTTAATATGTCACTATTAATCCCCATTATATGAATGGATGCCCTGCATAAAGCTATTTGATGGACTTCAGTGCAGGGTTGTCACTTCCTGAGTTAAGCACTGACCAATGCACTACCGTGGTCTGCTGCATTCCAGATATCTAACTAAAATATATAGGCCAAAAAACTACATGACTAGGGGTTCCCAACTTTTTTTATTTTTATTTTTTATTTTTTATTTTTTTTCCCATGTCTCACCTAAGCATTTCTAGAATCCTAATGACCCCCCCTTTCAAGCGAGACAGGTGAACTTGGGGAGGCAGAAAGTACCTTGTGGACCAATTACACATGCATACATACACAAATATTTTTGTTTGCATATGTATTAACTCACACAGACTCACTAGAAAAAAATTCACTCTTAATAACACATTCTCGAATTGTGCTCCACATTGGGAACCATGGTACTAGATGATAGGATATATCTTATTAAGTGTGCTTAACCGATATGATTATTGGTAATTACTTAATATTAAAGAGAATTTGTAGGTTTTACAGTATCCATGAGTTTGGGGACCATGGTAGTGCAGGGGTTAGATGCCCTTCACTGGAGGGCATTAGGAAGGGCATCCAGCCTTAATTCCTCAGCTCTAACCTGTCTTTGTCCACACAGTTCTAATTGGGATGAATGATGATACGTGAATCAACAGTATACATGTGTTCGTAATTAGCAAATATTGATTCCTTTTTGCCTTGTAAATGTTCAACTATAAAGCTCTGTACTATCCAACCCTTAAAGAATAGTTAATTGGAACACTAAAGCAGTACCTTGGTTCCTCACAGCGCTACTACCGGAGATATAAGGTCGTCGCTAAAGCAAAGGAAACCATCGGATTAGTGGTAGCAATTCAAAGGTGGGTACGAGCGAGACTAGAAAGAAAGAGATTCCTGAGGAAACGCCAGAGTGCCATCGTTATTCAGAGAGCATGGAGGACAAAGCAGAATAAATTACAAAAGGTATTTAATGTGTGCTTTGACTTGGCCTTTCCCCTTACAAGGGGGATTGAGACCATTCTATATATATATATATATATATATATATATATATATATATATATATATATATATATATATATATATATATATATATATATATATATATATATAGATAGATAGATAGATAGATAGATAGATAGATAGATAGATAGATAGATAGATAGATAGATAGATAGATAGATAGATAGATAGATAGATAGATAGATAGATAGATATATATATATATATATATATATATATATATATATATATATATATATATATATATATATATATATATATATAATATATTTTTTTTTTTTTAGTGAACAATTATTCGTAAGAAAGACATTGTCTATTTGGAGAATCTAGAAAAATATATTCTTAAAACAAGATGTAGAATATTTATATTCATAATCAATCTTCTAGTGCCACTACATATTCTTTTGTGTTCATCATATATCTTTCATTCAGAATAAAAAGGGATATCAAACATGTAAATTAACAACATCGGTTAACATTGCAGAAACGTCAAGAAAAAGCTGCCTTGGTGATCCAATCCGTATGGCGTGGCAGACATATCCGGCAGAGTTTGGGAGGCAAGCAATTTGTAGAACTCCGAAGGAGACTGACAATAGCCACACGCGATGCCACAGACTCAAAGCGCATTGGCAATAGGACAGTGTGTGCAATTAAATACTTACAGTTTCCCAAGGATTTGAGGAAGTTGTTGTTTGCTGTTATGTACTTAGGTATAGTATTATTTATCTACATTTGTATATTAATAACTTGAACAGGATATTTGTTGCAGATGTGCATTTAAGTTATGTTGGAAATTATTGTATTCCATATTGTTTCATACCATTCATGCCCTCTTACTGCACTCGCTTGTGCATTGCAAGCTGCAGTCTGTATCTGTGATATGGTATTAAATAAATTTAAATACAAACTTCCTGGCTTGCATGCATTCATATAACTCTCATTGGTATAGCTAAATAATTTAAGAACCAAAGACTTCAGCTAACTTTTACCTGATCTGGAATGTAATGGATATATTCACCAGACACTATTATACATCGATCACTCCCCTCAGCCCTTTATCCTTAAGGAGCTAAGTGAAGTGATCAAGCTATATTAGCTTCTGATGAATGTTGCGTTCATTGATTCGGCCACTCCCTTACAGGGAAGAATTGTGGTAATTGGATATGTATTTGTACGTTTATTTTCAGATACAAGTACACGATGGTCTCCTCCCTGCTGTGTAAAATTAACAGAAGGAGCTTCTCTTGAAACACTAATTTTCATCTTGAAGAATAGTAATCGATCTGTCCCGCACATGCAGATTATCTGCTACATCTTGAACGTCTTCATAAATCTTGCCAAGTATCCTTACACAGCGCAGTACATTTGCAAGGTAAGAGAGACAACCTAAATATCTATATGTGACATTTTAAATAGCTATCTGTCTCTACAAGGGCTGCATTGCCCCTTAAAATTGAGGCAACTAAATGACCCATTCAACCCTTCCCTTTAGTTTTTTACTCAGTGGTAACACATCTATCTTTCCTTTCAAAAACAAGATATCATTATACTTCCAAACTCACTCGTTATACAACAGCACATAGTCACAGACTTAAGAAATTTACCAAGGTTATGGGTAAAAAGAATTTCAAACATTTTCACTACGTGTTGTAGGAAGCAACTAAGTGATAGAGAAGCTGGGACAGGCAATCCCTCCCTCTTTTTTTCTTTTCTTTTCCTAAAACAACTGGATCAGCAGGATAAGGTGTCATGAGTGAGGATATTGTAGTATTGAAAATTACATAAGATGTTTGTATTAGATGGAATTTGCATTCACTGCATAAATTCTAGAGCCTCAGCAACACAATGCAGCAATGATATATACAGTATTTGTAAGAGAGTCCTTCACTAGATATTGGCATCCATAAGATATAAGATAGTCTTGAAATTATCAGCCTTAAAGAATAAGGTACGTGAATACTCTCAATATAGTAAAGATTTGGTACATTTTGGCATGGTGTCTTAGCACTGGCTGTTTGTATGCCAAACCCATTTTTGCAACAATCCATTTGGCTGGCACCAAGAAGATTTTGAGAAGCTAACCTAACTATCGCTAGGAAACGAGTGGTGCTAAAACGGCATCACCCAATCGTCCCATCCCGATATGATAGCCATCATTCTTACAGGTTTTTTAATTCATTATTTTACAGCTAAATGGGCTGTTTGAGAGCATTATGAAGCTAATGACCATTTACAGTGATAAAGGTCCAACCATATTTTGCAAGTGTTGCACGTTGCTCTATATCTTCTCACTGGCCGACCCACCACATGAGGTATGTTTTTTGGAGTCGTTATACTTTTGGTTTCCTAATATCAGAGGTAACATTGCTTGATATACAGTAAAACTGTAGGATATATCTCTATTATCTGTCTATTTATCTACCTATATACAAAAGCCATAAATTCGCTTATAAAGGGGGTGGCTGAGTCAAAGCAAAAACCTCTACTCTGTTGGAGGAAAATACTGCTACAAATGAAGGAATTTTCAGTCTCCTCACCCCGCCCCACTTAGTTGACTTTTACAACACTCAAAGGAAGACTGAGGAATTCATTCTCCCCCTCTAAGAGATCTGTCATATTGATAGCTATTTTGAATGGAAGTTCTCGACAGTATCGTGGTTCTTTTCCCAACAGAGCATCACATGGTTTGTGAATTGTATCACAAGCTTTATAATTGGGGACCGCTGTAGTGCAGTGGCTAGAGCAAATGACTCGGGAAGTAAGAAGCCCTTGTTCGAAGCTACTGTGGGGCATTAGGAATGGCATCCGGCTATTATTCCCAAGCTTCAACCTGTCTGTGTCCACCCCCATTGGAATGGGAATTAATGGATTAATAAAACAGCAGACAACTACTTTATATATTTCAGATTTTTAATTTTTGTATTTTGTGTAAATGTCATGCAGTACTGCAAGGTAACCATGTACTGTACTACCCATTGACATATCTTGGCTTATATGAAAGGCCAGGTGTGTTTAAAAATGATATAGAGTTCCCATTGTTATGTTCTGTTATTAATCCGTTTTTTTTACATTTGTGTCATAGTTTAAACTGTCAAAGACAGTATTTTTTAGATAATAATGAGATGCCAGTTTTGCAATTCTAAATTGTATCATTCTATGATTTTATTTTATTTATTTATTTATTTTTTTCCTATCTACTCTCTTTCCCACACCAAGTTCCTTCCCCTTCTGGAGCCAAGTGGTATATTGTCTTCGACTTTTTTCAGCTGATCTTTTAATAATAATAGACTCCTCAAAAAAATATGCTGCCTTTCAAAATATGAATATATATTAAACTTTTCCTTAGACAAATTGTTTACCATTTTATGTGTCACTATTAACCCCCATGGAGGAGGTGGACACAGAAAGGTTGGAGCTGGGGACTTAAGGATGGATGCTCTTTCTAACACCCTGCGGTGGGGTTGAACACAGGTTTGTCATGTCTTGAGTCGCGTGCTCTAACCACTGCATTGATGCAGTATATTCGCTTTGTATTAATTAGCAATATTTAGTTAAGTGTGTAACTTTATGGCACTCCTTTGTTACAAAAATTTTTCTTGTTGCTTTAAAACTTATTAGGGAAGTGAGGCTTTGGTGAACATAAAAACCCTGTTTGCATTATTTCCGTTGTGGGGGCGATGATAGCTCAGTAGTAGAGTATGCAAGTCAGGAAGTGACTAATATGGGTTTGATCCCACTGCAGGGTATTTGGAAGTGCATCCACCCTTGATTCTCCCATCTCTGATATGTTTGTTCACCCCCTTGAATAAGAAATTGTGACACAAAACATTGCAAATATTTATTTAATTTTTTTTGTTTTTGTACAATTATGGCTACCCTTGATATGACATTGCACATTGATAAAGAAAAAATAAGAACCTACCTCATCTTTGCAGGAGATGGTGAACCCCAAAGTAAAATCAGACTTACAAAGCTTAAAAAAATTAATGATAAGGAAGGAAAACGCTTCGCTTCGAGGACAAAGAACCACCATCTTCAAGCCTCTGCCATCGTCGCAACTTCCTGTTACGACTCCTGACTGGGCGATGAGAGGAGGGAACACACGAGAATTCAGCTCACCCATCACAGCCATCATTACTCTCTTGGCAAATCTGGAAGTGAATCCTACTTTATAGACAGCCACACAAAAACAGTGAAATTTGTACGAAATTTTTAAGAAGTTATTCTTTGCAACCTTAAAGAAAAACTAGAAGAATATTTTACAAGAAATTCTATCCCAGGCATAAAATGTCTGTCTTTCTTTTTAGTTACGGAAAAAAACTCATTTTAGCAAGGAAAACTTAGGAGAAAATTTTACAAGAAATCTTCTCCTAGCCAGAAAATACATTGCTTTCTTTTTAGATTTTTTTTTTTTACACAACTTTTTATTTATAACAAGAAAAAGTTTAAGATAACATTTTGAAAAAAATCCTCTCCCAGCCTGAAAATATATTGCTTTCCTTTTATTTACAAAGATTTTTATATTTTTTTATTTTTTTTATTTTTAAGCTTCCTGGAGATTGTATATATAGGAAATATTTTTTCACGAGTTACTTTTAGATGATAAGTAATAGGACTGTGTTAACATTTATTATATTCTGTTCTGTGATTCCTTTAACTCCCTGTCTAAAAATTTGGATCTTATATAGGGTGGCATTAAAGAGTAGCGATCATTAGGAAGGGCCTCAAAACCGTAAAAAAAAAAATTTTACTTATGTTCCTCCCTGTACATCAGTATGTATTATGCCTTAAAAGTAATTTTGTTTCTAACTCTTAATTCCTATTTTCACTTTGTATATATATATTATTCTTATTTATCCTTTCACATTTACTGTGTACATATCTTTATTTTTTAATATTTTTTTTATACTTCCTGGAAATCATTACTTCATAATAAATGTTTATATTACATATTATCTCCTAAATAGAAGCATTGTATTGTTTTTATCACATTTACACATTCACTGACTGTTGTAATGGATTCCCTTATTTTGGATATTGTTTGATAAAATAAAGCTTGTATTTACAAAAATTAGAGAATAATTCTCCTTTACACATTGTACCGACTTAACAAACTTGGGGAGCCAGCAGCTCGGTGGTAGTGCTCATCAGTCGGGAGGTGGCTAATGTGGGTTTGAGCCCACAGTGGGACATTAGTTAGGGATTGAGTTCACTCCCATTCATGGGGATCAATTGTGGCGCATATAACGGTACTAACTCTTGATTCATGTCTATTAAATAAGGTGATTGTATGTATATACATACAAAAGCCATAATCACATTTACAAGGTGAGTAACTAAGTCAAAGCGAACAATTTACTCATGGCAGGAAAATACAGTCCCCTTGCTTAGTCGACTTTTACTACTCGCAGGATAACATGGAAATATTCTTGCCCCGTACTCAGAGGAAGTATAAGCATAGAATAATGGCATAAGAAAATGAAAAAAAAGGCAATATCACATTTGGAGAGAGAACAGCTGGAAAAATATGTACTCTTGGAACGGAATACCGATGAAAGAATTTTTTTTTTTTTTGTGACACCAGGACAAGCCAAAAACTGCCATCATCAAGAAATGCCCGGGCACGAGAAAAAATAAGACGAAGGAAAAGAAAAAGCTTATGGACAAGGTGGAGATGAGGTAATAATACACAAAGCAAAAAGGACAGACTGAAAAAATAGTCAAAGCACTGAGGACCTAGAGATGTGAGGATTAGGCCCTAAGATGATGAAAGATCTGCTTTTGAAGGAGGATAGGTCATAAGAATTTGGAAAGACAGAAGGAGGAAGAGAATTTCATAGTCTGGAGGTAGATTGGAAGAAGCAGTCGCTGCACCTACCAATCCGCAAGCTACAAATCTCCACAGCACCTGCGAGACAAGGCTGCTTGGTGAGTGTTACGTGACCTCGGCAGTGGGGGAGGGATGCAACCACCAACTCATCAGAGCAGCGATAGAAAGGAGAAAGGGATGAAACCTTACGGCGAAGAGAGAGAGAGAGAATCCATGTTAGAAATAAGGATCATTAATTAGTCTGACTGCCTTAGATTCAACCCTATCAAGGATATAAGTATAAGAAGAAGCACCAAAGACGTGTGAACAGTATTCTATATATTTTAGGTAACTGTAAAGAGGAAAAGCAATGTCGAAAACGAAACAGAATCTTAAGATGCAGATCTAGAAATTTGGATTATGTGATTCCTCCAAGACAAGTGAGAGTCTGTATGAATTCCTATTATGTTTATAGAATTAAGAGGGTAAATTTCCTTAGTTTCGAAGACTATAGGAGGAGAAGAAGCTAAAGAGATAGCCAGAAACTGTCTCGGAGGCATGAAATTTAAGTAAATTTCGGGTGCCCCACTCAGATACCCTCTGCAAATCGGAGTTGAGAGTAGAGGAAAGAGTGATATGAGACTTATTACAAGTAGCAGATGAAAGTTTTGAAGAAAAGGCAGAGGAAAAGTGAAGGGTAGAATTATCAGTGAAGAAGAGAGGAAGATGGGAACTGTAGATCATTGATGAAGAGAATAATCCTTTATTCCAATGTACATTGGAATAAGTGAAAGAACAGAGCTCTGTGGAACACCACTGGTAATAGGCAATTGGCTAGATGATGCACCCTCACTCTACAGATATAAAACGATCAAAAAGAAAATTGGAAATCAGAGAAAAGGTGTAAAGTCATAGGCAGGGAGCTTGGCCAACAAAGCCTTGTGCGAGATATCAAAAGCCTTAGAGATATCGAGGGCGACGACAAAGGATTCCCCAAAATTCCTCAGAGAAGATGACCATATATGAGTAAGATAGGACAGGAGGTCACCAGAAGATCTTGCCTTGAGGGAGTTGTACTAGTGATCGGAGATAAGTGAGTTAGATTTCAGGCATTTTAAGAAGTGAGCAGGTTGAAGTAGAGAATGCTTCCAAGATGAAGGATAGATACTAGTTGTCAAAATGAAGCAAAAAAGACGGCAATGCATGGGAGCCAGTTCATATTCTAACTCCTTAAGGAACCTTGCAGGGATATTATCAGGATCAGATGCCTTATTCGTCTTTAGTGACCAAAGAACCTTATGAACTTTGCATGATGAAAGGATAAGGGAGGGCATAGGGCTAGAGAGGAGTAAAGCTTGAGGGACAGGTGCACTTGAATCATTTATGGAAGAGTTGGCAGAAAAATGAGAGCCAAATAGAGTGGTTTTGTCAGTGGGAGAGCAATCTATAGAACCATCAGAACAAACTAAAGGGAGAGAGCTTTAGTTACATATGTTTCTGAAGAGGTTTTTGACTAAAGACCAGAAACAATGGTCAGAGGGAGAGGAGTTAAGATCATTAACTTTTCTTCTTATAAAGGAAACCTTAGACCTACGAATCTAAGCAGTAAGACGATTCCTAGCTACAATAAAAGCAGAGCGAGTTAAATCAGGTGAGGCTTGGTACGACTGGTGTGCCTTATTCCTGGCCTGAATTGCCTTGGAGCAGGCACGGTCAAACCAAGGTTTAAGGGGAGAAAAAGTTTTCGTAGAGGAGGGAATGTACGCCTCCATTCCCGAGGTTATGATATCTGCAACTTTTAGGGCTACCTGAAAAGGGTTGCGGGACCGAAAGCAGTAGTTATCCCATGAGAAGTCAAAGAGGTAGTTATGCAAATCTTCACGTCGGGTACACTCAAAGTGCCAAAGATGGCGCTGAGTAGGAGGGATTGGTGGAGGGGTAGTGAAAATGGAAGAGACTGAGATCACGGAGTGGTCAGCTTTTCCAAGAGGGGAAAGCACTGAATAAGAGTAGTTTGATGGGTTAGAAGTAAGAAATAGGTCAAGAGTGTAGGCTGCATGTTCGTGTCAATTGGGAAGACGAGTAGGATGTTTGATAATTTGCTCCATATCGTGAGTAATAGAGAAAGCAAGGGCCTCACTTCCTCCCAAATCAGTGTGAGACTAATTAAGCCACTTACTGTGGTATACATTAAAGTCTACAATATAGAAAACAACATGTGGGTGTGAAGAAAGCAAGGACTCATGGCAAGAGGACAGATATTCAAAGAATAATACGAAGTCAGTGGAGTTTGGAGAACAGTAGCAGAAGCAAAGGAATATAGTGGTAGTGGAGAGAGATTTTTAGTCAGAGAACATCAGAGTCAGGAGATTCAAGGTCCATGAGTCTTGCAATTAGAGTGTTAGTATTGCAGTAGGCACAGACCCCACCTTTGAAACGAAAATGAGAATACAGGTTATAGTGAGAGATTTGAAATAGGTCAGTGGAAGCATGGCTAGACAGCTGGGTTTCAGATAGGAGGAGAAGCTTAGGAAGGGAAGTACCCAAGCGCTATTCCACAGACGAAAGATTAGAATTCAGGCCACGAATGTTTGAATAGTGAAGAGTGAATGAAACAGATCTATTGGGAAATGCAAGGTTAAGGGCAGAACCATTACTACCACTAGGCATAAGTAGTGGAGTCAACAAGTAGGAGTGAAATTGGAAATTCGTTGTAGAGAATATTAAAAAGCTTGCACAAAGAATAATCTGGTGTAATCCTAATATAATATAATTAAATACTATGATTTCGGGAGCTTCAATCCTACTAGAGTACTTCAGTGTAATTGTTCCCATATGAAATTTCTGATGATTACTTATGAACAAGTAATGTGGACAGCGGTACACACAGTGATTAGAGTGCTGGTCTCTGGAAGTGACACACCTGTGTTTGAGCCTAGCACGTGGGCAATAGGAAGAGCATCCAGCCTTTATTCTCCAGACCCTACTTGTGTCCACCCCAATCGAATGGGGTTAACAGTGACATAAATAAGCAAATAACAACTTAAAATATAGTATTACATCTGTCAAATGTACAAGTCGAGTATCTTAAGTAAATCTAGGAAAGAGGACTCAACCCTATGAAATAGAGTGAACCAATCTTTTCAAGTAGAAATCTCACAGAGAATGGGCGTAAGCTGCTCTAAAAAAAAAAAAAGGAATTTATTTTGTTACCATGAGCAGTCTACTTCGTATGGAGTTAAAAAGCAAAATCTTATAATGGCAAAGAAACGCCATAAAAAAAAAAATCCATCACTAGATACATTTCCACAGAGGCACTGCTTGTTCAAGTGTTGCCAGTAACGGAATAATTTAGGATGAATTAGGAGACCCTTCTGTTTACATTCCAACACTAATAGGTGAAAAAAAGAATGTAATTTCAGTGTCGCAGACTTCAAAAAGAGCAAAAAAAATTAAAATATTCATAAAAATAAGGATATAGTTTATAAAAACAAATGGAAATAATGATATAGTTCATGCTAAAATAAATTATTTACGTTTTCTATAATGAATGCTTAGAAGAAAACAAAACTTTAATGGATAACTTTGATATTACTTCGATTTGTAAACAGAGAGAGAGAGAGAGAGAGAGAGAGAGAGAGAGAGAGAGAGAAAGAGAGAGAGAGAGGAATATTAACAAATCATAAAAAAATACGTAAGAAAGTAATTTGAATAAAAAACACAGATCACTATAGCAAGTGACCCAACCATGTTCTAAATTAATTAAAAAAAATAATAAAAGCTAATTTAATAATATTGAAGAACCGTCGTAGCGAAGTGGTATAATGCGTATGAGTCCAAGGCAGAGTGTCAGAGAAGGCATCCATCCTTGATTCCCCAGCTCCGAACCGTCTGCGTCCAACCCAAAATGGGAACTAATTGTGATATATACAAGTTAAAAGAGTAAAAATAGGGCATAATTCACCTGTTGGAGAAAAGGGAGAGAAAAAAACGACAATTTCAATTGTCTTAAAATGATTAGAATTTTTACAATATGATATAGTTTTACGTCACGGATCCACTCTTCTCTCAAAGGAATTTGGTTTTGGGCAGCGTAACCATTACCCAGAGTGAATGCCCTTTCTAACCTCAGACCGCCAACGGCCTGACGAAGCAGAGTAGCTTGAGCTACCACCCGTTCACAGCAGTTTTTCCATGCTACGTACAATCGTGATTCCAACGTCCCATCCTATGTTCACGTACCTGAGGAATTCAGCAAAATTAACACACACAGATTATGTCTTTGTTATTTTTCTGTCCAACATACACATAAACTACTCAACTTGCAATTTAGATGACAATTACACAAGATTTTATTTAGCTTTGAAGCTTAGTAAGCTTGCTTTAAGATTGATTTATGTGGTTATGCTGATGTAGAGCGTTAGTTACGAAGTTCACCGCTTAAAGTGATAATCAGAAAGTGTTTTATTTGTTATATATATATATATATATATATATATATATATATATATATATATATATATATATATATATATATATATATATATATATATATATATATATATATATATATATATATATATATATATATATATATATATATATATATATATATATATATATATATATATATATATATATATATATATATATATATATATATATATATATATATATATATATATATATATATATATATATATATATATATATATATATATATATATATATATATATATATATATATATATATGAATCATTTTTTTACCCCGACCGGGACTCGAACCTAGGACTTATGATTACTAAGTCAAGGCGTTACCACTACACCACAGAAGGTTAAAAGGAATCCAACCTTATAGCTTATATCTGCTATTCTTAGGAATGAACGCATTCTAACTGAATGCCACTATGTTCATATTACAGATTCCCCAACCTCACTCGTGGCTTCATTTTAGCATTTAATTCAATTCCCAATCTCATTCGGGCCATGAAATAACCAATTAAGCACATTACATATGTGAAAACATGAATCATTTTTTTACCCCGACCGGGACTCGAACCTAGGACTTATGATTACTAAGTCAAGGCGCTACCACTAGTAATCATAAGTCCTAGGTTCGAGTCCCGGTCGGGGTAAAAAAAATGATTCATGTTTTCACATATGTAATGTGCTTAATTGGTTATTTCATGGCCCGAATGAGATTGGGAATTGAATTAAATGCTAAAATGAAGCCACGAGTGAGGTTGGGGAATCTGTAATATGAACATAGTGGCATTCAGTTAGAATGCGTTCATTCCTAAGTATAGCAGATATAAGCTATAAGGTTAGATTCCTTTATAACCTTCTGTGGTGTAGTGGTAGCGCCTTGACTTAGTAATCATAGGTCCTAGGTTCGAGTCCCGGTCGGGGTAAAAAAATGATTCATGTTTTCACATATGTAATGTGCTTAATTGGTTATATATATATATATATATATATATATATATATATATATATATATATATATATATATATATATATATATATATATATATACTTACTGGCCGATTTGTCTCCAGAAATGCATATAAATGGCATAGTAAGGGCAGCAAATGCTCTCTTAGCAAATGTAAGGGTAGCCTTCAGGCATATGGACAAGGAAATGTTTAGAAATATTTATGTAATGTATGTGAGGCCAAAATTTGAATATACAGCCCTCTTTTGGAATCCGCACTTGAAAAAGCACGTAGTGAAGCTGGAAAAAGTTCAAAGACATGCCACGAAGCTGGTGCCAGAAATACACAATCTCAGTTATGATGAGAGGCTGAGGGAATTAGACTTACCATCACTCGAAGCTAGAAGATTGAGGGGGGATATGGTGACAGCCTTTAAATTCCTTCATGGTTATGATAGAGTGGATAGGGATCGATATTTTGATATGGCTGGCACTAGAATTAGCGGTTATAGTGTGAAGCTTCGTAAGAAAACTTCTTTGCAGGATGTACGGAAGTACTTTTTTAATGTAAAAGTAGTTGATAATTGGAATTTGCTGAGCGAGGATGTAATTAATGCTAACTCAACCCATAGTTTTAAGGACAAGTATGATAAGTATCACTAAGTACAAAATCGAACCGATCAGGAGACGGGAGGTTACGACACACACACAAAAATTAGGTAATTACACACACACACACACACACACACACACACACACACACACACACACACACACACACACACACACACACACACACACACACTTCAAGAGACAGAAAATGAGAGAGATCTAGGAGTAAACATACTGGCAGATTTGTCTCCAGAAATACATATAAATGGCGTAGTAAGGGCAGCATATGCATTCTTATCAAATGTAAGGGTAGCCTTCAGGCACATGGACAAGGAAATGTTCAGAAATATTTATGTAACCTATGTGAGGCCAAACTCGAATATGCAGCCCCCTTTGGAATCCGCACTCGAAAAAGCACATAGCTAAGCTTGAAAAGTTCAAAGACATGCCACGAAACTGGTGCCAGAATATGCAATCTCGGTTATGATGAGAGGCTGAGGGAATTAGACTTGCCATCACTCGAAGCTAGAAGAGTGAGGGGGGATATGGTGACAGTCTTTAAATTCCTTCATGGTTATGATAGAGTGGATAGGGATCGATATTTCGATATGGCTGGCTCTAGAACTAGAGGTCATAGTTTGAAGCTTCGTAAGAAAACTTCTTTGCAGGATGTAAGGAAATACTTTTTCAGTGTAAGAGTAGTTGATAATTGGAATTGGCTAAGCGAGGAGGTAGTTAATGCTATCTCAATCCATAGTTTTAAGGACAGGTACGATAAGTATCACTAAGTCTAAAAATGGAACCGATGAGGAGACGGGAAGATACGAGCTTTGGGCTCTTTCCCGTAAACACAATTAGGTAATCACAATTAGGTAATCACACACGCACACACACACACACAGGCACACACACACACACACACACACACACGAGTTCAGACCTCATGAATTAGCGTAAAGTGTGTTTTAAATGTGTGTTTTTAGACGATTACTTTAATTAAGTTCTCATTTAATATTCTATAGAACGTGTTTTGATAGTGATTTTTCCCTTATGCTTAAGGCTTAGCTATTAACCTTACAGCTAATTATGTCAGTGACGTGTTTTAATTACGATTATTTCCTTGTATATCAAAATCTTAGCTGTTAATCTTATGATAATAGTGCCGTGTTTGAATAGTAATTTTTGCTTCCTTCTATAGATTAGCAATAAGCTTAAAGCTTATAATGCCAGTGACGTATTTTATTGGTGTTTTTTCTTATGTCTAAATATTAGCTATTAAGCTTACAGCTTATGATGCTAATAACGTGTTCTAATCCCGATTTTTTCTTTCTTACATGTAAAGCTTAGCTATTAAGCTTATAGCTTGTGACTCTCGTGTCGTGTTTTTAATTTGGATCTATTGTGGGTGTTTAAAGAATTGCTACCAAGCTTACAGCTAATGATGATAACACTGTTCTAAAACGTGTTTAAAAGGTGATTTACTTTTCAAGCTTGAAGGCAAATGGCGATAGGAATGTGTTTTTATTTATTTATTTTTTTTTTTTATTACGAATATAGTATTTGAAGCTTTAATTGTGATTTTTTATAGTATTTTCTTTCATGCTTGAAGTGGGATTTTTTTTTTTTTTTTTTTTAGCAAAGACAGTGTTTATTTGTATTTTCATTGCTATTTTTTGACCGAAATATCTTTTAGCTGTGTTTGTGTTTACATATACAGTGTTTTATTGGTGTTTTATATGTTTATCACATAAACTCTTTTATAAATTAGAGAATAATATTTAACAGCTAAAGTCATATATATTTATTTAAAATCCCTTTAGAACTAATTATTTTTTATCTACCTATCTATACATCTAATAATCTATCTAACTATCTCTCTATCTATTATTAATTTATGAATCTCATTCTGTCTATCGTAAGTAAATTAATCTCTATATTATATATTTGCCTGTCTACTTATCTATCTATCTATCTATCTATTTATCTATCTATCTATCTCTCTATCTATTTATCTATCTATCTATCTGTCTATCTATCTATCTATCTATCTGTCTATCTGTCTAGATTGACATTGATAGATAGATAGATAGATAGATAGATAGATAGATTGATAGATAGATAGATAGAAAGATAGATAGATATATAAAGTTAGGTAAAATCAGACATTTACGAAATGGAAAAAATAGTGAGAAAGACCAAGGAAAGATTCTCCACAATTCATGTTCAAATAAATGAATGAGACAGAAACTATGTCTTGGATGCCACATAAACACTCATAAACAAACATTTAAAACGCCTTTTAAAACATGAACATAAAATATTTGCACACAGATACGCAAATTCAGTTATGAGGATAGGCTGAAGGAGAGAGATTTACCATCACTCGAAGCTAGAAGGAAGAG
The DNA here is from genome assembly GCA_037179515.1 of Halocaridina rubra. Taxonomy (NCBI): domain Eukaryota; kingdom Metazoa; phylum Arthropoda; class Malacostraca; order Decapoda; family Atyidae; genus Halocaridina; species Halocaridina rubra. Next base: position 32,966 of record JAXCGZ010011598.1, on the reverse strand, counting down.
GGGGATTATGGTAATGGTTTTTAGTTTTTCGTGCTTTTGACGGAATGGATAAGGGGCTAACCAGAGGCCATAGTTTAATAATTCGTAAAAACACTTATTTGCAGGATGTAAAGAAGTAAGTTTTTAATGAAGCTATAGGTGATAATTATAATTCGTTAAGTGAAGAAAGAGAAAATGCTAAATGCATTTACTGAGTAAAAATGAGTCTGACCAGGAGATGGGAAGCTGCAAGTAAATGTTTTTTTTCCTATGAGCACATTTAGGTAAAAACAATTAAATAAAAACAAATACACTATGCTCCATTTTTCAAGCCATCTGCCTAACAAAGCAAACATGAAACTAGTTCAAGAGTTGCCGTTAAAAAATAACCGTTAAAAATTCAAAAATTTGAATTTTCCGTTCTGCCAAAACCTAAGCTCCCCCAGGTTGAAGAGGCAAATATAAATATTACTTGTTTTGAGAGAGAGAGAGAGAGAGAGAGAGAGAGAGAGAGAGAGAGAGAGAGAGAGAGAGAGAGAGAGAGAGAGAGAGAGGAGAGAGAGAGAGAGAGAGAGAGAGAGAGAATTACATTTTAATAAAAATAAAAATCATCCTTTTTTAACAACGCTTAAATCAATATAATGTCTTATTTTCTCTTTATTTTCTGTTTCATTATTTCAAAAATTAAACCCAGCAGTGAAAAATAAAACATACATTTGTTTTATGGTCGTAATTTTTCTGAATTTATCGGACATTAATTAATATATACGAGCAGGACGCGAGTTCATTAAAATAGTTTTATTCTTATTATTGCTGCCCTGCTCATTGGAGCATCATTTTATAAGGGTATGTATGTTTGTATGTATGTATGTATGTAAGTGTGTATGTATGTATGTATGTATGTATGTATGTATGTATGTATGTATGTATGTATGTATGTATGTATGTATGTATGTATGTATGTATGTAAGTATGTAAGTATGTATGTATGAATGTATGCATGTATGCATGCATGCATGCATGCATGCATGCATACATACATACATACATACATGAATACATACATACATACATACATACATACATACATGAATACATACATACATACATACATACATACATACATACATACATACATACATACATACATACATACATACATACATACATACATACATACATACATACATACATACATACATACATACATACATACATCAGAGAAGGTAGATCAACAGTAACAAACTTAGAATTTTATGATGAGGTAAGCCAAATCTTACAGGAAAGAGAGGGCTGGGCAGATTGCATATTCCTAGACTTCCAGAAAGCGTTTGACACTGTTCCACATGGGAGACTTATTAGGAAGCTGCACTCAATGGCTAGAATAGGAGGATATGTTTTGGAATGGATAAACACTTACTTAGAAGGAAGGGAACAGAGGGTTAGAATAAGACACTCAGTGTCTGAATGGAGAAGAGTTAGTAGTGGAGTTCTACAGGGTTCAGTTTTAGGGCCACTTTTGTTCCTTGTATATGTAAATGACCTACCAGAGTCTGTAAATTCATTCATGAATATGTTTGCAGATGATGCAAAGATTGTGAAGAAAGTAAAAAACGAGAACAATGGTAGAGAACTTCAGGAGGATCTAAATAATCTGCATGAGTGGTCAGAAAAGTGGCTAATGAAATTCAATACTTCAAAATGTAAGGTAATGAGAATGGGTACAAGTGCAAGAAGGCCCAAGCTTGACTACTCGGTGGCTGGAGTACAACTTCAAGAGACAGAAAATGAGAGAGATCTAGGAGTAAACATACTAGCAGATTTATCTCCAGAAATACATATAAATGGCATAGTAAGGGCAGCATATGCATTCTTATAAAATGTAAGGGTAGCCTTCAGGCACATGAACAAGGAAATGTTCAGAAATATTTATGTAACCTATGTGAGGCCAAAACTCGAATAAGCAGCCCCCTTTTGGAATCCGCACTTGAAGAAGCACATAGCTAAGCTTGAAAAAGTTCAAAGACATGCCACGAAACTGGTGCCAGAAATACTCAATCTCAGCTATGATGAGAGGCTGAGGGAATTAGACTTACCATCACTCGGAGCTAGAAGATTGAGGGGGGATATGGTAACAGTCTTTAAATTCCTTCATGGTTATGATAGAGTGGATAGGGATCGATATTTTGATATGGCTGGCTCTAGAACTAGAGGTCATAGTTTGAAGCTTGGTAAGAAAACTTCTTTGCAGGATGTAAGGAAATACTTTTTCAGTGTAAGAGTAGTTGATAATTTGAATTCGCTAAGCGAGGAGGTAGTTACTGCTATCTCAATCCATAGCTTTAAGGACAGGTATGATAAGTATCACTAAGTCGAAAATGGAGCCGAACAGGAGACGGGAAGATACGAGCTTTGGGCTCTTTCCCGTAAACACAATTAGGTAATCACAATTAAGTAATCATATATATATATATATATATATATATATATATATATATATATATATATATATATATATATATGTATATATATATATATATATATATATATATATATATATATATATATATATATATATATATATATATATATATATACACACAAAGAGAGAGAGAGAGAGAGAGAGAGAGAGAGAGAGAGAGAGAGAGAGAGAGAGAGAGAGAGAGAGAGAGAGAGAGAGAGAGAGAGAGAGAGAGAGAGAGACATGACGTCACAAATAACACCTTTTGCTATAGGCTGTCAGCGCTGTCTATTGTTGAGAGAGCTTTTGTTCTTTCATCTGTTGTTTGGCTATTGTTTGTGGGGATGGAGTAACAACCCCCCACCTCACCATCACTCTCACTCACCCACCATATAAAAAAAACACACACACACATACACTTACAGATAAATATGCATGTACGTGTAAATAAAAATGATAATCCGTTCTATAAAATACATATGTACTAAAAGAATATATTTTACCAATATATGTATGTATATCGTAATTCATATATATATATATATATATATATATATATATATATATATATATATATATATATATATATATATATATATATATATATATATATATATATATATATATATTTATATGTGTGTGTGTGTGTGTGTGTGTGTGTGTGTGTGTGTGTGTGTGTGTGGTGTGTGTGTGTGTGTGATTACCTAATTGTGTTTACGGGAAAGAGCCCAAAGCTCGTATCTTCCCGTCTCCTGTTCGGTTCCATTTTCGACTTAGTGATACTTATCATACCTGTCCTTAAAACTATGGATTGAGATAGCATTAACTACCTCCTCGCTTAGCCAATTCCAATTATCAACTACTCTTACACTGAAAAAGTATTTCCTTACATCCTGCAAAGAAGTTTTCTTACCAAGCTTCAAACTATGACCTCTAGTTCTAGAGCCAGCCATATCAAAATATCGATCCCTATCCACTCTATCATAACCATGAAGGAATTTAAAGACTGTCACCATATCCCCCCTCACTCTTCTAGCTTCGAGTGATGGTAAGTCTAATTCCCTCAACCTCTCATCATAACTGAGATTGCGTATTTCTGGCACCAGTTTCGTGGCATGTCTTTGAACTTTTTCAAGCTTAGCTATGTGCTTTTTCAAGTGCGGATTCCAAAAGGGGGCTGCATATTCGAGTTTTGGCCTCACATAGGTTACATAAATATTTCTGAACATTTCCTTGTCCATGTGCCTGAAGGCTACCCTTACATTTTATAAGAATGCATATGCTGTCCTTACTATGCCATTTATATGTATTTCTGGAGACAAATCTGCCAGTATGTTTACTCCTAGATCTCTCTCATTTTCTGTCTCTTGAAGTTGTACTCCAGCCACCGAGTAGTCAAGCTTGGGCCTTCTTGCACTTGTACCCATTCTCATTACCTTACATTTTGAAGTATTGAATTTCATTAGCCACTTTTCTGACCACTCATGCAGATTATTTAGATCCTCCTGAAGTTCTCTACCATTGTTCTCGTTTTTTACTTTCTTCACAATCTTTGCATCATCTGCAAACATATTCATGAATGAATTTACACACTCTGGTAGGTCATTTACATATACAAGGAACAAAAGTGGCCCTAAAACTGAACCCTGTGGAACTCCACTACTAACTCTTCTCCATTCAGACACTGAGTGTCTTACTCTAACCCTCTGTTCCCTTCCTTCTAAGTAAGTTTTTATCCATTCCAAAACATTTCCACCTATTCTAACCATTGATTGTAGCTTCCTAATAAGTCTCCCATGTGGAACAGTGTCAAACGCTTTCTGGAAGTCTAGGAATATGCAATCTGCCCAGCCCTCTCTTTCCTGTAAGATTTGGCTTACCTCATCATAAAATTCTAATAAGTTTGTTACTGTTGATCTACCTTCTCTGAAGCCATGTTGCCTCACTGACAAAAGTTTGAAGGATTCCAAGTGAAGAGAGATATGTTTCCTTAGTAGTTTCTCCATAACTTTGCAAACTATGCTGGTCAAGGAAACTGGTCTATAGTTCAGAGCCGTATCCCTCCTTCCCTTTTTGAAGATAGGTATCACATTTGCTTGTTTCCAGCATCTTGGAATCTCCCCCGACTCCAGTGACTCCTTAAATATGATACTTAGTGCCACTGATATTGTGTTTACGCATTTTTTAAGCACATGAGGGGATATGTCATCGGGACCTGTAGCTTTATGAACATCTAAATCCATCAGCGCTTTGCATCAGCGCTTTGCATACCTCTGTGTGTGTGTGTGTGTGTGTGTGTGTGTGTGTGTGTGTGTGTGTGTGTGTGTGTGTGTGTGTGTGTGTGTGTGTGTGCATACACACACATACAAATATATATACATATATATATATATATATATATATATATATATATATATATATATATATATATATATATATATATATATATATATATGCATATTCTTTTTCATATATGTGACACCGGGACAGCCGACAAAATCGTCCTCATCAGGCCCGAGCACCAAGAAAACATCAAGACGAAAAAAAAGTAGAAGGTTAAGGACAAAGCAGTAATAGGGGAATAATAGACAATAGGAAAAGGAGAGGCTGAAAGAATAGCTGAAGTACTAAGGACCTATAGATATGGCAGGATTAGGCCTTGAGATGACGATAGATCCACTTTTTGAAGGAAGATAAGATATAAGAATTAGGAAAAACAGAAGGAGGAAGAGAGTTCCAGAGTCTGGAGGTGGATGAAAAGCACCGACCAATCCACGAGCTACAAATTCCCACACTATAACTGTGAGACAAGGCCGCTTGGCGAGTTTTACACAGCCTTGGCAGCGGCGGAAAGATGCAACTCACCAACTCATCAAAGCAGCGATGGAATTAGTAACGACAGAAAAGAGAAGAGGATGATACCTTACGGAGTAGAGAGAGAAAATCCATTTTAAAAGTAAGAGAAGGGCCATTAATGAGTATGACTGCCTTAGATTGAACCCTATCAAGGAGATAAGTATATGAAG